>PVIA01007560.1:0-81922 GCA_004024845.1 Tonatia bakeri | reverse complement strand
TGTTAACATTTATATGCTGTCTTTTGAGAAATGTCTATTCAGATCTTTTGCCTATTTTAATTGGGTTTTTATTATTTGCTATTGAGTTGTAACAATTACTTATATATTTTGGGTTTTTACTCCTTATACATGGTTTTCAGATATTTTCTTCCATTTTGTAGGTTGCATTTTTTATTCTCTTGATCTCTTCCTTTCCTGTGCAGGAGATTTTTAGTTTGATGTAGCTCCACTTGTCTATTTTTGCTTGTTGCCTCTGTTTCTGGTGTCATAGCCAAGAAATCACTGGTAAGATCAATGTGAAGAAGATTTTCTACTATGTTTTTTCCTAGGATATTTACAGTTTCAGGTTTTATGTTTAGATTTTTAATCCATTTTGAGTTTTGTTTGTTTGTTTATGACATGTGTCCAATTTTATTCTTTGGAATGTAAATGTCCAGTTTTCCCAACACTGTTTGTTGGAGGAACTACCCCTCGTCCTCATCATCTTTTTCCCTGGGGTTTAATGATTGAGTTTAGGTTATGGGTCCCTAGAACACCAACTTCATTATTTCAGTTAAAAAATGTAAGTGTGAGATTTACATAAAGATTTAGAATGAGATACTCCTTTTGGAAAGGACAAGATTCAGATGTTCAAATGTCAGATTAGATGCTTGGACTCTATTTGACTTACAATTGCAGTCTTCATTCAGCAAATGTTTACTGGGATCCTGAATATAAGTAGAATATATTCTGTTTACTGGGATCCTGAATATAAGTAGAATATATTCTGTCCTCCTTATTCTCTCTTTCAGTCTCTCTCTGTTTCTTGTCTTTGTTATTCTCTCTTTCTCTTATGCTTTCCCTTTCATCTTCTCTCCATATTATACAAATATGGCTTAGATGTGATCCTTTTTTTTTGAGATCTCAAAATCTAGATATGTTTAGGAGATGAAACATATATTTTAAGGAAGAAAATGATAAATTATAAATATAGTGTAGATCCAGGTCTTGGATAAGTGAGAAATGAGGGAGAGCACTAGGCATTTGGTGTGTCATTTCAAGCATGGCTTGGTGTTAGTCTGGAGATAGGGAAAAGAGATGTTTAAAGTCTAGGAAATGAAGTAAGAAAAAACATGGGGTTAAAAGGTAGGAGGAGGGAGATCAGATAAATAAGATAGGTCTTAAAGGATGAAAAGAGTTGACCAAATTTAAAATGGGAAAACAGGCTTTTTAAATAGAGGACAAAAGCAAAAAAATAGTTCAGCCTGGGTATATTACATCTTTATCAATGGGGAGCTTAGCAAATGGAAAAATCTCTATGAAGCTGATTATGGTGGATGGAATGAGTAACAGGTGAGAGACTAGACATGTGGTTTGGAACCAGGTTGTAAAGGGTTTTGAGGGCCAGAGTAAAGACTTGAATTCATCTTGAAGACAATGAAGAATCGATCACTAGAAATTGTAAGAAGGGAAATGGTATGTGTAGGAGCAAAGTACTTGAATGGTGTGGCTTAGCTGCTATGTGTTAGGACAGTGGCTTTGAGGATGAAGGGAAAGAGTGGAGAAAGGAGGAATTCTCACTAAGTAGCAAAAATGCCCCTGTGAGCTAGAGCCAGTGTGCTACACTGAAGACAAATAATAGATAAGAGTAAGTCATTTTCCACTGCTCAAGAATTTAGGAGGCAAATGCAGTTCCTTCCGAAGAGAACAGTTTGTAGCTTTTATCTCTAAATAGTCTAATTCCAAATTGTTTACTGATTCTTTATGGACTTGTTAAATCTTTTAAAGCATACCATTTAAGGCCATTATCACACTTCATGTTTCATATAAAACTTTCATACAAGTTTTTGGCTTTTTTCCCTGCCTAGCTTTAGTAATTTTCTCACTCTCCTCAGATAGGTGAAGCTTTATAGTTGCTTTTTAAAAAAATTCTGTTTTAGCTAAATGATGTTCTTGCATTTTTCCTGGGAAATTTTGACCTTAGAAAAACATTGTGCACAATTTTGGATTTCATTATGTTTTTCATGAGAACTGTCATCGAACCTGCTGTTTTTCTAGTTGATGCATTTACTTATCATGTATGAAGAATCTTATATTAGTTTGCATCACCCATGTTAACTCTGTTTTCTTTAACAATCTCTATTGGTTAGGATGAGAATTAGCTGTTTCACAGACTAAAATAACAAGAACTTGTTTTCTCACATAAATGCCAGACCTAGGTAATTGAATGGGTAATTGGTGCCACTGTTCCACAAAGTCCTCTGGAACCCAACTCCTTCCAGCTTACCCACCACCACTCCTTCAGGAGGAGCCCTTGTTTTCACGGTCTGGGATGATCCAGCCCTGACACCCCTGTTCCACCAGCAGTCACCCAAGGGGCCCAGAACAGGGCAAGGGGCACTTCCAGGCTGTCTATGTGGAAGGAGACTTGACGCCTACAAAGACCTTTCCGTCCGCATCTTATTGGCCAGTGCTGAGGCCATAGCCACAGCTAGCTGCAGGGTATGTAAAGAAATAGCTAATCATCTGTAACCTCACAAGAAAGTAAGAACAGATATTAGGAGAAATTAAATTTATAAGGCAAGAAGGGGGAAATACGATATTTTGGGTAGGTAACCACATTAGGGAGCTAGAAAAGCTTTTGCAGATGCTGTTTAACCTAGATTATCTCTCTGAATGTGTTTGCCCTCTTAAAAATTAGGATAGGACTCTGGCCAAGATGGAGGCGTAGGTAGACACACTGTGCCTCCTCACACAACCAAAATAATGACAACAAAATTTTAGGGAAAAAAAACAGTACCGACAGAAAATTGAATTGTGTGGAAGTCTGACAACCGAGGAGTTAAAGAAGAAATATTCTTCTAGACCTGTAGGAGGGGCAGAGTTGGGCAGCCAAGTGGAGAGGACTTGTGGCAAAGCAGTGGCTGGCGGACCGGGCGATCCCACATTCGTGTGCAGATAAATCAGGCAAAACTGTGGAGTGAGACACACCCCACAACCCAGGGCTTCAGCTCAGGGAAATAAAACCTCAAAACACCAATTGAAAACCCCTGTTGGGGTTGAAGTTCTGGGAGAGACTCCCAGCCTCACAGGTGGGTTCATTGGAGAGATTCACAGGATCCTAGAACGTACACAAACCCACCCATCTGGGAATCAGCACCAGAAGGGCCCAGTTTGCTTGGGGGAAGTGGCAGAAGGGACCGAAATCCGGCAGGGAGCAGAGAGCTGAGCAAGCACCATTGTTCCCTCTCAGACTTCTCCCCCACATATGCTCACAGAACTGGTTGAATTTGGTCACAAATTAGATGAACAAATGAAGGCTATGCTAAGTGAAATAAAGGAAAATGTATAGGGAACCAATAGTAATGGAAACAAAACTGGCACTCAAATCAATTTAATGGACCAGAAGGGAGAAGGAAACAACCAAACAGAAAAGAATGAAGAAATAAGAATTCAGAAAAATGAGGACAGGCTTAGGAACCTCCAGGACATCTTTAAATGTTCCAACATCCGAATTATAGGGGTACCAGAAGGAGAAGAGGAAGAGCAACAAGTGGAAAAGTTATTTGAACAAATAATAAAGGAGAACTTCCCCAATCTGGCAAAGGGAATAGACTTCCAGGAAGTTCAGGAAGCTCAGAGACTCCCAAAGAAGTTGGACCCAAAGAAGGACACACCAAGGCAAATCATAATTACATTAGCCAAAGTAAAAATGAAGGAGAGAATCTTAGAAGCAGCAAGAGATAAGGGGACAGTAACCTACAAAGGAGTTCCCATCAGACTGTCAGCTGATTTCTCAAAAGAGACCTTGCAAGCAAGAAGGGGCTGGAAAGAAGTATTCCAAGTCATGAAAGACACGGACCTACATACAAGATTTCTCTATCCAGCAAAGCTTTAATTTAGAATAGAAGGGCAGATAAAGGGCTTCTCAGATAAAGTCAATTTAAAGGAGTTCATCATCACCAATCCCTTATTATATGAAATGTTAAAGGGACTTATCCAAGAAGAAGAAGATAAAAACATGTACAGTAAAATGACAGCAAACTCACAATTATTAACAACCACACTTAAAACAACAACAACAAAAAGCAAACTAAGCAAACAACTAGAACAGGAACAGAACCACAGAAATGGAGATTACATGCAGGGTTAGCAACAGGGGAGTGGGAGGAGGAGAGAGGGGGAAAAGGTGCAGAGAATAAGTATCATAGATGGTAGGTAGAAAATAGACGGGAGGTAAGAATAGTATGGGAAATGTAGACGCTAAAGAACTTATAAGTATGATACATGGACATGAACTAAAGGGGGGGAATGTGGGTGGGAGAGGGTGTGCAGGGTGGAGGGGAGTGAAGTGGGGAAAATGGGACAACTGTAATAGCACAACAATAAACTATAATAAAATATAAAAAAGTAATAAATAAAAAATAAAATAAAAAGTAGGATAATCATTCTGTCCTAAACTCTTCTTAGTGTTTGTGGTTGTGGGTCAAATACAATAATGGATTATCAACATTTCAAAAATTAGGTGTTACACAAATATGAAGTATTATTTTTAAAAGTATTAAGTAACCTCCTGAATATAAGCTCAAATATTACTGGAGTGATATGTGAGTTTTTACATTAGATCCTATGCTAACCTTATTTGACATGCAGAAAATAATGTATTAATGACAAATAGCCCACATAGAGAGAACACCTCTTTTTGTGAAAAACTTTCAAGAACATGATTATGCATTTGATTCTTCTATTAATTCTGTGCAGTAGGAATTATCATGCCCATTTTACAGACAGAAAAGCTAAAACAGAGAGGTTAAATGAATGGCTCAAAACCATGCAGACTCTGAGTAGTAGGTTTAGAAATTATGTTGTCTGCAAGTATGACGCATTTTTGTAATCTTGTTTCTTGACTCTTTGTATGTCAACTTCTTGTTGCCTAGAATGCCAGACTCTGTTACTTATCTATACTTTATCTGCATGCTGTTCTTTTCCATATCTCCACAATATGAAATAAATCCTCCAGTCTGCCAGTCCCTTCCTGTATACATCCATGCCCCTGAAGAACCACCTGATTTACTGCCTCATTAAATGTCCTTTTGTCCCTGGCTCGCTCAACTGCTGTCCTTTCTGTTAGTGTCAACTCAGGTCCCATCTTCTCTGTACAACATTTCCTGAATACTTTATTCCACACAGACCTTCCATTTTCCTGAACTCTGTAACATAGAGAATATATATAGAATGCATATATTACAGTTAATTATAGAAATAAATTATACACTGTATCAGATGATTCCATATGTCTTAGCTTTCTCCCCCCACCTAGACTTTGAGGTCTTGTACAATACTTCTTATTTCAGCAGGACAAGGGCAATGGTAAGAAGAGAGAAAAAAGTTTTGGCATGTGTTACAAAGATCATAATGTATTAGTATTTCTGACTACAAGTACGTACCACTATTGAAAAAGTTTGGTTTAAATTATGTGTTAATAAACAAACATCTTATATTACATGGTTTGAATATGTGTTCATTTTGTGGAGCACAGATCTTGCACTCTCAGAGCCTTGTAAAATAACCCCTTTATTGTAGGTAAGTTTATGTGGTTTGCCTGAAACTACATAGTAGTGGCACCGAGATAAGAAGGGTGAGTTTTTCTCACCCTTAGAAAGACGTCCTTCCTTCCTTCCTTCCTTCCTTCCTTCCTTCCTTCCTTCCTTCCTTCCTTCCCTCCTTCCATCCTTCTGTCCCTCCCTCCCTCCCCCATTAATTTAGTTCATAGCTTTTAATTCTTAAGAATCATATTAATAAAAAAGATGATTTATTCAAAAGATCGCTGATCCTTTTTCTCTGTCTTTTTCCCCCTTCTAGCCCTCTTCAATCTGATTCCCGTGGGCCTGCGTGTGGTGGCCATCCAAGGGGTGAAGGCCAGCCTCTATGTGGCTATGAATGGTGAAGGTTATCTCTATAGCTCAGTAAGTACTTCATTGTGTGTGAGTGTGTGTAAAAACTGACATTGGAGTAACCATTTTTCCATTATTTCAGGGAAAAAAATGGGCAGTTGATGTAATTTTATGTTTCCTGAGCTAGTATGTTGGGGTTATTATGAAGATTTTATAATTTAGAATGTTACATATCTTGTCCTGTTGAGAAAGAGCTAGTTACTTTCCATGCGATATAAATTCTCTTCACCTATCTTCCACTTCTAGAGGATAATCTATTTTTTTAAATTTTACCTTTCTGTTCAATGCAAGAGGTAAGTGATTTTTCCTTTCTCCTGTTACTTCTTATTCAGACACAGAGGATGATTTAGGAAGCTAAATTCTCCTGTTTGTCTGTGAGTCTTCTCTGTCTTATTATGGAGAATGTTTAAAATAGGTTACACTTTTATTGTATTCAATGCAATCCATGTAGTACCAGATACATCAGACTCCTGGGGTCACTGGTCACTGTAAAGGCAATGTTAATTTGTGGAATGAGCTCTGGATTAAGGGCTGGGATATTTGAGTTTTATTTGCATTTCAGTTACTATGTAGTTATCCCTTTGGGCAAATCATGTCCTGTTGTTGATTTAATTTCTGGACCTTCAAAGTTATAGAATTTTACAACTGAAACCTATATAATTTTATTAACCAATGCTAACTTAGTGACTTAAATAAAGAATAAAACAAAATGAGTATATTGTCTAATGTCTCTTTTAAATCTAAAGCTAATAAAATTAGGTTACATCAGTGGCTACATTATCAGCACTGACATATTTTAAAGTAGTTAATGCTATTCTGATGCCTGTCTCACTCTGAAGAGAATAATTTATGCACTGAGAGAGAGTGTGGCTGCATTGGATCTTGTGTATATATAATTTCTGTTCTTTAATAAGGGAGTTATCTATTTGTAGTTCATGAACAAATATCCTTGAAAATTACAGTTACAGATTTCCACCCTTACTTTCTGTGTTCTCAGTAATTAATAAAAGGTTATTCAGGAAGTTCACTCATGCCTACTGGATTCTAAATTAGTTATTGTTTAACTTCTATTAAACTTTTTGAATATTCAGTTCAATGAATCTCTGATATATTATGCTTGATATTAATAATATATCTGTCATTCATAATAGAATTCTTAAAGTTACAGTTTTACTCTCAGAAATATTCAGATCTTAATATATATACTAGATGTGTACATAAACTTTTTTCAACAGCTTCTACTCAAATTAATACTTAAAGGTAAATACATTTTTGGTCAAAACAGTGAGCTGTCATTCTTAGTGTGTCTTAATTCTAACAGTTCTTAATGTCCAGTTACTGTGAATCTATATTTTAGATATAAAAATTAAAATAATAATAAGAAAGATAACAGTTGTTATTTTGAATAATCCCAGTTCTCTTAAACTTCTAAGAACAATTTGAGTGTACTACAAACTAAAACCTGGAGATGATTATAGAGTAATATTGATTTAAGGATTTAATCAGTCATCAGGTAAACAGCTAAAGAGTCTATTCCATTTATAGTTATTTTTAAGGTCATTATTTGTTTTTGTTTAAAAGGTCAGAATTCAAGTTGTATTTCCACAAGAACTGTAGAGTTTATGTGTTTGGACCAGAGTTCATTTCTAAAGGTCTGGGAGGAAGAAAATAGAAAGTCTGGAAGGGGTACTCAAGGTGGGAGGTAGGTGTGTAGAAGCCTCTGTGTGTGAGTGTGTGTGGCAGGGGCCAGATTTGGGGAGAGGTCACCCTGTTGGATGCAGTCCCAAAGTTCATGGGAGGAGCCTGGGCATTCCATATCAGATGACTGAACTTGATACTCTGCAGCATTTGTAGAGGTGCAGGACTTGAGCCCATAGAAGGAGGTTTTAAGAAATTCTTGCCAATAGAATCTCACTATAGGTGCCTTTTCTATAAAGGAGCTAATTAATACCTTAGTGAAGCCAATAGTCAGCTGTGGTTAAGTTACCTGTTTGGGGTACCTAGATTTTCAGTTTTCTTCTTCACTTAATGAAACCTGCTTCATACCAAGAATCTCAGTGACTTCCCCTGCTTATGGTCCTGCAGAGTTCCCGGGATCAATTTTTCTTAATTATAAGTGTGGCATCACTGACAGAGATCATCAGGGCTCCTGCTTTCACAATCCTGTCTTTCTGGATGAGAGTAATAGGAGATGATGCTGGTTTTTAATTTTAAACAGTGGGTATGGGTCTGAAGACTTTGTTACAGGACTAAAGGGAGCCCATCTCGGGGGGGCAGATGTGAAAGAGAATTGGGTATCAAGACTTTGTCACACTTCACACTGCTGCTGTCTGTGTGGTAGGCCCCGGTGGGAGAGCAGTAATGCAGCCTGGAGCCTTGTGGTGGTGAGTTAAAAACAGGCCATTCACATAGGCTTTCCTGGGTGTTTTGGGATGCATTGAGGTTTAAAGTTATTTGGAAAGCAATTTGCTACATTATGTGAAACAGTATGGTTGGGCACACCAGTAAGGGCCACAGCTGGAGTACATGGTGGGGAAGGGCTCGGAGAGGGGTGTGTGACTGATTCGCCACCTAAGATGATATCATAAAGAAACAAACTGAGCATCCAAGTGAAATTCACAAATGTGAATCATTGATAGAGTGTCATTTACATGGTTTGTATTCACATTCAAGGCAGGAATTAATTCCCTGTTACTTCGGATTTCCCCGTTGCCCCCCTCACCAGGAAAAGAAGGAAGGAATGGCAAAGGCAGAGTGATTGTCAGGTAGGGTAGAGTGGAACTTTTAAGATCTATTCTGAAAATCTATGCTTTAATAGGTGAGTTTAATCCATATGTATTTAATGTGATTGTCGATGCATCTGGATTTGTTTCTATCATTGCAGTTTATGTATTTTTGCTTCCGTACTTTTTATTTCCTCACACTATTGAATCATTTTTTTTCTTATTTTTATTCTTCTGTTGCTTTTTAGAGGTCAGTTATAAGTCTATTCCTTTAGTGGTTTACCCTTATTTTTAACCTACATACATAAGTATACAGTTTGCTGAATATCTGTAGTGTTTCTGTCCTTCCAAACAGCCAACAGACCTCAGGGTGCTTTCTTGCTTAGTGAGCACCACCACCCTTCTTGGCAATTTGATTAGTTACATTTTAAAATAAAATCTAGTTAAATGATTCTATAGCTAATAAACTTACTGATTTTTTAAAGAATTTGTATGCATACAGTTTTTGTTTTAGTGTTTATCAAATTTGGCCACTCTGAGTTTATTTTTCTTATAAAAGAAATCTTTGGTTTTTGTGTGAGGGTGTGTAGATGGTGAATTCATTTCATCCTGGTCTCTGTGAAATGCCTTCCTTTCACTTTCACTCTTGAATTACAGTTCAGATAGTTATACAATTAGAAATAGACCAATATTTTTCTATTGCATTGACTTCCAGCATCTGCTATTGACTATGACAAATTTGCTCCCAGTTTAATATTCCTTCCTTTGCAGGTAACCTACATGGAAAACTTAAAGGCTATTTTTCTCTTTATATTTCATGTTCTACAAGTTCACTGTGTCTAGATGTGAATCTGTCTTAATTTATCTTGTTAGGAATTCAGAATTACCTTTTAATTCAAAGAATCACGGTTCTTAAATTTTGGAAAATTTAAACTCTTAACCCACATACATTTTATTTCTCTATCTTGTTGTCCAATCTCCTGTGCTGACAATACTTAAATGACTTACATTAAGAACTTCCAAATTAATCTAAAAAATTTATACCATATGGTTTTTAATTTCACTATATTTTTCAGGTTTGGATGTCTAATGGTTTTTGTTTAATATTTATCTGTTCCTGATTTATTTCCTCCTGTTTTTACTATCTGGCTCTTTTTTTTTTTAAGATTTTTATTTATTTATTTTTAGAGAGGAAAGGGAGGGAGAAAGAGAGAGAGAGAAACATCAATATGCGGTTGCTGGGGGCCGTGGCCTGCAACCCAGGCCTGTGCCCTGACTGGGAATCAAACCTGTGATGCTTTGGTTCACAGCCCGCGCTCAATCCACTGAGTTACGCCAGCCAGGGCATTATCTGGCTCTTTCTATAATTAAGTCATCAACTCATTTGTCTCTCTGAGCATTATTATTATATTTGTCAGACATTTCCATAGTTAATTTCTTTTGTAATGAATTCATGTTTCCATTGTTGATTTTTTTGGCCACCATTTTTAGAAGTAGATTTAGATTATATTAGAATTCAGAATGAGTTCTTGATGTGTTTGTAATTTTTATCTGCAGGCACATTTCTCTCCCTCTCCCAGATCTACTTCCTTCAAGGTCTGCCCTAACTTCATAGCAATATTTTGGTTGCCTCTATCTAGCCTCCAATGGCCCTAGCTTAGAGTAAGTTTAAGAGTCATTTCTTAAAAAAAAAAAGGAGTCATTTCAAGGCTCCCATTCTAGGGTAACATTAAGGTTAGGGAAGGGGGCCTGGGCTAGGTTGTGGCTTGCTCTAGTTCTTTTCATTGTGAGGCTATGTCTATCATTGCTCTTGAGTAAAATGGTAATAGCATTTTAGAAGTTTTACTTTGGCCTTTTAAGAGTTGGAGTAGGGAAATTATCCCAGCCCCTGGTATGGGCAGGTGGCCTGGCTCTGGCCCTCTGCTCTACACAGAGGGCTTTTATGGACATTAACCTGTGCAGAGTACAATCGTGGGTTGCAGGGCCTCCTTAAGGATCTGAGCCTGGAAGGCCTGCAGTTGTTGAGTGCTTTGTGTTTTCATCCTGTGCAGGTGCTTAGCTTGCTTTGATGCTGGCATTGTTATTTAGGTCTCATTTTTTTATATTTTATTCATCATTGCTATTTGTTTGGAGCAGAATGGATGCACCATAGTTTGAACTCATGCCTTTCCCCCTCTTTTATTTTTAATTGTGATAAAAAGCACATAGCGTAAAATTTACCATCTTAATCATTTTTACGTGTACATTATGGTAGTGAACTAAAACAACAGTAACAACAAAAATGAGAGACAGCTTGATCGACTCATATCCTTTTGACCATTTAGAATTCTATGCTTAAATCTCATTCTTCGGCAAGAGAAAATATCAAGATTGCAAGATGATATTTACTTTGTATTGAAAAGCTGATCAGAAATTACTTAGAAACATGGAAGGGGCCTCTGAGGAAGAAGAAAAGAGAAGGTCAATACTGAGAACCATAAGGAAAAGACATTTTATATTCACAAGGTGAACAATAGGAGAAAGTACTTTTTTTGCTAAGATTTTATCTATTTATTTTTAGAGAGGGAAGGGAGGGGGAAAGAGAGAGAGAGAGAAACGTCAGTGTGCGGTTGCTGGGGGCCGTGGCCTGCAATCTGGGCACGTGCCCTGACTGGGAATCGAACCTGCGATGCCTGGTTCACAGCCCGCGCCCAATCCACTGAGCTACACCCGCCAGGGCAGAAGAAAGTACTTTTTATTTTATTCCCTTAATTCCTTTTGCTTCCTCACTATCCCAGATGCTGAAAATAATACCATCACTTGAGGACCCAATACATCTTTTCTGGTTCTGCAGCCAAAAATAACTTTTGTATTTTGTACTTTGATAAGATGTTTATCTATATACTTCCTTTCTTCCTTTTGTTAGATTTATTTGTTTTTATGCCCTGTCTAATCTGTCAGATGCAAGCTCCTTGAAGTTAGGGATCAAGTCTAATACAGATTAATATCTCCCAAAACACTGAAAACTGCAATCCCCATGTAATGGTACCTGTTAAAATCCTGTTGAGGCTGCTAACAGATACGTTTCATGCAATTTGATTCTCATAATATTTCATTGGCCATCTGGTCTAAATGGTTTTTATAAGAGTTTTCCTGATTGTGATTCTACACACTTCCTTGTTCATTTAATTAATTCAGCTTTGAAGAATCCATATTTGTCTTATTAAAATACTGCAGGTTTGGTTGAGGAATTATATTGTTCATACTTCTCTGCATTGAGTCTATATTGTGTTCTAGTTTAAGATGTTGATGTCATGTTTTCCTTTAGGAATTAAATAGGGCTTCTAAAAGAGGTGGGACAAGAAGCAAAGACTGGACAGGGCATTTTCCTGTGAAGCCACCTGATCATTACAGTTCATCTCTCAGTGAAAGATTTCTACTCTATGATAAAAATAAATAGATTTTTGAAAATGTGTCTAGAGCAGGGGTACAAAATTCTTTGCAAATTGAGGTTCTTCATTAAGCAACTTTCTCACGAACTACTCTGAAATCTGAGGTGTGTGCAGAACTGTTTCTTGGGGCAAATGGTCTCTTTAAAAAGTTCCTAACGTTGAAGGACACTGAGAGTGAGAGAGAACACCTTAGCGCTTAATGCCAAGTTAATCCTAGAATTTCGAAGTTAATGGCACTTGGATAGAAAGAAGTCAAAGGCCAAATCACAATTGTTCAGCAATTAGATTGTTAAATATTCAGTTTAGGTCATTTACATAATTTTTTATTCCATATGCTTGTGGTTTCTTTGAGTTTTTTGACATTTCTTTCTCATTTTAGGTTAATTTTTGATCATAGCACTAAGAGAATGATTACTTATTTTGTCTATTTCTTTTTACATATATATGTATTCCATATATATATATATTATATATATATATATATGAACTAATGGAATCCTGTTAACCCAAGAAGCTGGCATTTGTCCCTTGTGAACATGTGACATAATTTTTTTGTTGGAATTGTGTTGCCTTTCTTTAGAAAGAATCAACATATCATTAGTTATACTTTCAGTAAGGACTGAGTAATGATAAGCATCCATTTTTATCTTATTATGATATTTTCAATTCTAAGTGGTATTGGTTTTATTCCAAGTGTTTATAACTTCTGGAAAATGTTAATACTTTAGCTCCATGACTAGCCTTAATTGTGAAAATTAGCACATGTGTTTCTAATAACACTTTTCTACCTAACGTTGGCACATTAGGCACATTGGCCAACCTGTAGTCATATATCCCAAATTTCTAGATTATGTTTCTTTAGTCATTAGCAAATTAGGCAGTATTAAATAGTATTTAAGAACGCAAGCTTTAGAAATAAGTCATAGCTCTGTAACATACTTTCTCAGTGCCATTATAGAAGTTTCTTAATCTTCTAGACTCTGTTTTCCAATGTGTAAAATGGGGATAATAATGAAAGTGCCTGCTGTATAGGATTATAGTGAGGATTACATGAAATGATGTGTGTGAAGCCCTGGCACTGTGCCTAGTACATTGTCAATTCTGAGTGTTAGTTGGAAGTAGCAGCTTCAGTAGCAGTAGTAATAGCTGTATTCAAGAAGATGCTCAGTGTATCCTCAATCGATTTCTTACCATCAATCCATGAAGTTCACACAGGGTTAATTCTAAATTTTGTCTCACTGGTTATTACTAGTTGGGTCAACATCTTGACCCACACTGCTCATGCAAGGTTGGTTGCAGAGTATTTGAGTATTTCTCATTTAATTAGAGCCAATTAGATTCAGGCTCAAAATTTGACTTAATCTGTTGAAAGAGAGTTGCCTTTAAAAAAAAAAAAGCAAACCTGAATTTTGAGCTGTGAGGATAAAAGGATGACAGCCACTTTAAAAGCACAAGGAGAAATCCTGTCTCAGAATGATTCCAACATTCAGAGGGCAGGGGGTGGAGGTAAAGGAGTAAAGAAACCTGGTCCTGTTCACCTCCTGTGAAGCTGTACATGAAGAAATACCTGAAGCCAGCCTTACCTCTGGAGTTTTCAGTTCATGAGCCAATACTTGCCCTTCTGAACCAGTTAGGTTTGTGATTTTTTAACCGTATAAAGTAATAAAGGGCTGAACTCATATTCAAAGTAGTCAGATTTTCCAAGAAAGCTAAATGTTCATTCACTCCGTGTTCTCCATGTTGTTCTTGAAGGATTATCCAAGAGCCTCCTTCAGAAGAGTTCTGACTTTACCATGACTTTCTGGCCTAGCCTGACTCCCTGTTCTGATTAGTTCCACCTTCCCTTACTTGCTGTCCAAAACCAATTTACAGGAATAGCAATTATCATATATATATATTTTCAGTTTCTAAATACAAAAAAAGAAAAAACCTATCAGAAGTAATAGATCAGTTTTTTTTTTTTTAAGACCTGCCCATCCCTGCCCAAGCATAAGCCAGTTTTTCACCTTTCAGGGACTTTCCTTCTTCAAATTATCCCCTATGTAACTCGGTTGGAGGGAAATACACTACATGAAACAGGTTTGTGTGCCATGAGTTTCAGAGACTTGAGGGAGGGAAGAAGAAGGAAATTGTGAACCTGAATGCAAAGAGAAAATCAGAAGGCTTTCAGCTGAGATTCGAGTGGAATGTGGATGTGGTGAAGCAGGGAAACAGAGGCCAGTCAGTCTCAGGACCAAGTCTGCAGGGAAATGGGCCCTTTGAGCAGACAGCATTGTGAAAAAGAACACTGAAAACCAAAACAACAGAGCTTTGTGGTAGGTGGCCAAGTGAGAATGTTGGCAGGCAGGGACGAATCACCGAGTGCTATATTTTGAGGAGACTTCAAGCCTCTGGCCTTATGCATTTATGATGAACCTAAAGTTTGTTTCTGTACCACAAAATTTAAAATTCAGTAGTTAAAGTGGGGAAATGGATCAGATACATAGAAATGCATATGTCAAAAGTGACATATATTTCAGCCACCTCCAACTTGGAAGGAACTTTATTTTGAGGCCACTGAAATATCGGACTTCTATTCGGTGTCTTTATGTCATGGTTCATCCAGGAGAGTTCCAGTTTATGCCTGATATCTTAGTGTAATAATGACCTATTTGGTTTTCAGCTTGGTCTTAGTGTAAACCAAACCTATTTGGTTTTCAGAAGAAACCTGGGTTAAGATTCGGGCAATGATTATGCAGTCACTTTATACATGATCCTCTGTGTATGACTGTGTTATATGTCTCAGTTGGTCATCAAATGAGGTGTCAATATCTGCGCGAAAATCTCCCTAATTTGAAAATTTCCTCATATGACTTTACTTCCTAGACCAACTGTTCAAGGCTGTTTTCTTAAGTTCACTTTCCTGTATCAAGCAGGAATTGAGCTCAGCCCTGAGTAAAAGAAAGCCCCTTAAAACTGGTTGAAAGGGATCAGAGGCACATGTTCTCTCACATTACTGGAAGTCTGAAGATAGACAGTTATTGGTATTGGCTCATTGATTGGCTCAACAGGCCCATGAGGGCCAAGGTATTTATATTGATTTCGCTTTTTCCTCATGGTACAAGGTGTTTCCTTTATCACCAGATAATATTCTGGGCAATGAAATGGCTTCTTTATCAGAAAAACATATTTTCTAGAAGTCACAGTGATGCTTATTTAGGGATAGACCTGTGTCACATGATCACTTACAGGAGGAAAGAATATAGTGAAATTTCCAGGTTTTTAGTTTTGTTTTTAATTTTAGGCTACTTACCTTACTGTATCCATGAAAACCAAGATTCTGTTAATAGGAAGAGGGAAATGGGTATTGGGTAGGTGCCAAACTTCTCCAGGCTGAACATTTAAATGGACATAGTATAAGACTTGAAGAGAACAGGGGTGGGGAGGGGGAGAGAATTAGCTTGCAAGTCAGCAGATGGAGGAACAGATATGCATGTGTAATTTCATTAGGCTGAATAAGATCTTTTGAGTCACTATAATTATTAGGTGAAAATTAACTGAACTTCTATTCAGAAGAGACTGGAGGGCATAAGAATTACCTGTTATTTAATTCAGATCCAAATAGATTAGAACTCACCTAGGATTTGAGACAGGAGCTTTCTGCATGTTTTCATGTTAGACTGATGGATATTTTCTCCAAAATTTCTTTTTATAGTTAGAGTGAAGATGCATAAACATTACTACTTCAACTTTCATTCTCCTATTTCACTGGATATGAAAAGGTCTCTCTGTAGGGCACCATCAGCAGTAGTGAGGGAATAGAGAACCACACGGAAAAGGACATGGTGTTGACTTTGTATGGTCTGTTTGCCTGTGGTGGCAAGAGAGCTGCCTGAAAATCCAGGGATCAGCAGTTCTTCATGCTCCCATTTATCCTGTAATTTACTACCTATTTATTTAGAATTGGTGATGTGGCAGACATTATCTTAGGCATTGAAAATAAAATGTAAAATCCTTCCACTGTAATGGGAGAGCAAGACATATAAATGAAAATATGAAAATGTATCACTTAAGATTAGTGCTGTGAAAGAAATACATATATTTCTGTAACAGAGAGTAATAGAGAAAACTAATTTAGAAGGCATTGCCATGAATATCATCTTTAAGGAGATGATATTCATGAAAACCCTAAGGGCTGAAAAGAAAACAGGCATCACACTAGAAGAGTGATTCAACTAGCAGAGGGAAGAATAAGGGCAAAACATTGGTAGGAACAAACTATGTGTAAACCTTACTGGTTTTCACCCCTTTTGTCATCCTTCTTGTGTCTGAAATAACAGTTCTCATATTCATTTATTTTCATTTGCTCATCTATTTGATTTTAAATATTTTGCTTACCATGTGCTGAGTACAATTCTAGGTGCTCTAATCATGAGTGGAAGAGGGCAAATCCTGAGTTTTCATGCCATAATAAAAGATTGGAATTGTTAAGGGTCATAAAAGAAGGAAGCAGGGTCATAGAAACATGATACACATTATATCTTGGGATTTTTAAATTTTAAAATTTGCACTAACTCATGAATCTCTGTTATTTGTACTATTTGTGTATTTTGAATCTTTTTACAAAGAATTCAGGAATAAGTTGTATGTTTTCTAAAATTTGTATGCTATTTGATGAAGTGCTTTCTGTATTTGTAATATTCCTAAGGGATTTCCAAGAACTTTCTTGGTTATTTCAATAAAGACTTTGTTGGCATTATCTTAGGACTTTGAAGTCTGATTAATAATAGCATGTTGCCAGTTGGCATCTGTATGTTCTCTTTGGAGAAATTTCTGTTCAGGTTCTTTGCCCATTTTTTAATTGGATTTTTTAATGCTGAGTTTTATATGTTCTTTATGAATTTTGGGTATTAACCCCTTATCAGATGTACTGGTGAATATGTTCTTCCATTCAGTGGGTTATTTTTCCATGTTGTTGATAGTTTCCTTTGCCATGCAAAACTTTTTAGTTTGATGTAGTCCCATTTGTTTAGTTTTTGTTTCCCTTGCCTGAGGAGATATAGCAGAACAAATATTGTTATGAGAAATGTCCAAAATTGTACTGCCTATGTTTTCTTCTAGGATTTGTATGGTTTTGATTCTAGTGTTTAAATCTTTATTCCATTTTTAGTTTTTCTTGTGTATGGTGTAAGAAGGTGGTCTAGTTTTATAATTTTCACAGTTATCTGTTGAATTTCCCCAACCCCATTTATTGAATAGACTGTCTTTGCTACCAATGCCCCAACAATTCAATAAAAAATAACATGTTGCCAAAAATTATTTTAAAAGGTCTGCACTACATGTAAAGAAATAACTCAGAATCGACCATGGACTCAAGTATAAGATTTGAAACTATAAAACTCTTATAAGAAAGCATGGGGTGAATTTTCATGATGTGAGATTATGGAGGGATTTAATAGATATGATAACAAAAGCACAAGCAACAGAAGAAAACAGATGTTTGCTTTCATCTTAATTGAAAACTTTTGTGCTTCTAGGGACACAATCAAAAAAGTGAAAAGACAACCCAGAGGAAGGGAGAAAAGTTTGCAAGTCATGTAGTTGATAAACAACATGTATTTAGAATATATAAAGATATCTTACAGCTAAAAATAAAAAGCAGATAACCCAACTAAAGGCATGAAAAGGATCTGGGCACTAACAAAAAGATATATTTCCAAAGAAGATATACAGATGGTCAATAGCTACATGAAAACTTTCTCAATATCATTAGTCATAAAAAAAATGCAAACCAAAAGGAGATAACCCCTTTATACCCAATAGGCTGGCCATGTTAAAAAGACAAATGATGACAAGGGTAGGTGAGGATATGGAGAAAGTGAGCCCCTCATTCACTCCTGGTAGGACTGGAAAATGATGTAGCCATTCTGTAAAATAGGCTGGCAGTTCCTCAGAAGTTTAAACAAAGAGTCACCATATGACCCAGCAATTTCACAACCAGGTATGTGTCAAAAGGAAATGGAAACAGGTTCACACAAAAATATTTTGTATACTAATATTCATAGTAACATTATTGATAATAGCCAAAAAGTGGCAACAATGTGAAGGTCCATCAAATAATAAAAGGGTAAAGTATGACATATTCATACAATGGAATACTGGGCAATAAATAGGTATGAAGTACTGATACATGATACAACATGGTTAGACGATGAAAACATTGTTACATTAAAGAAGCCAGTCCAAAAGACAACCTATTGTGTAATTCCATTTATATGAAATGTCCTGAATAAACAACTCTATGGAGACAGAGAGTTATACACATAACTATATGATGATTAGATAGTGCTGAATGGCACTGGGCCACTGCCGAAGGGTGTGGGGTTGCTCTCTGATGTAATGAAACGCTCTAAAGTTGGTTATTACAATAGCTACACAACTCCATGAGTACATCAAAACACCACTGAATTGTACAATTCTAACGGATGAACATGTGAATTTTATCTCTTTAGTGCTGTTAGTAAAAGGCCTATTCAATTTTAAAATACCAATTCAATCATGCTTTAATGGAGATTAAAAAGCAAATAAAATCATTTTCCCTAATGGAGTCATGACATTTAATTGAATTGCATTTTTAAATTTGTTTAAAGTAACCCAAAGTTGTGAATTTGCTCACGATTGGAGAGGTGTGACAAAATGTTAACATACTGGTTTGGGCGCAAAAAGTGGAAAAAGGAGTGAAAACAGAGTAGAATTTGTGTTTTCATTGTGAACTGTGTCCAAAGCATGTAAACACCATCAATTTTGACCACAAAGTTGAAAATAATATTAGTATTTGTGAGGAATGGTGGTATTTGAATTTACTCACTAAGCTTTGACTTTTAAATTATTGTTGTCAGAGCTTTAATAATTCATAAGTATCTGTTAATGAGGTGCTATATTGTGATAGGTGTATGCTCAAGTCATAGAATGTATTTCTTCCTCTTCTCTTCATTTCAATTTTAAAATGCTTTGTGGTGTTCTTAAAAATATTTATACATTAAAATTGTATCTTGGGGCTATTTAGTGGAAAAAGATATAGAAATATATGTATCTATTTAGCAATGCACATTTTAGTGCCTTGCAGCAGAACATATTACTTCTTTACATACATTTGGAAACTTCAAATTATGGTGCAGTTTTAAATATGACTATTTTAAATAGGCTTTAAGGAATTTGAAGCCCGTGTGAATATTTAAAGAAAGGTACATACAGATGTGATTTTTAAAGTGACATAGTTGTATTTTTTTATCCATGTTATGATAGAATTACTTGAAGATCACCTCTAAAAAAATCTGAAATAGCATACAATCGACACGTATCTTCCGTTCCCTGTTTAGCTTGTCTCGCCTTCATCATTAGACATAGCAAGCACATCTCAAGTCATGATGGAAGCCTGTTTTGCAAAACATGATTATTAATCCAGCTTTTATCTCATGGCTTTGTCACAATTACTTTACCACCACTCTCTTGTGTTCATTACAGCATTCATTATGTCTATTTTCAAGGCCAGTGGCTGGGTCAATCAATAGTACTTTCATTCAGTGAATTGGATGAGGTTTCCAGTCTCAAAAGATTTACCATTTTGAATATTCTGTATCTAGTTAGCCTTGTATAGTTTAATTTAGTCCATCTAAAAAAGGAAAAGAGAAAAAAATAGAAATTCTTTAAAACAAATACCAGAATACATAGAGTTTCAGTATAATTTAGCCTGAAATAACATTTGGTGATCGAACAGCTCCTGTTCCACGTGGCCACAGCAGCCAGAGACTCCGTGCTGCAGTCGAGCAATCTGACGTAGTGCCAAGTGTTTGGAACAGTCGCCCTGGGTGTAGTTTCCTTCTTGCTGATGGTTGAGTTCAAGTGACTTAAAGTCTCTGAGTTACTGTTACCATTTTTTTTTAATCAAATGCATTATATGTACTTTACATGTTTGTTAGAGGGATATTAAAATGTAAAATAATAGCTAATGTACTCAACTCAATAATGAACACCCAGTAAAAGTAGTATTTTCTTTCTACCCCTATAAAGGTCAAAACATTTTGCATGTGAAAAATGTATTATTTATCTATTTTGATTATAATGGAAACATAGCTTTTACTTATGTTTATGCTCTCTCATAACTTTATTACCTCTGTTCTCTGCTCTCTTCTCCAAACCTTTGCCCTTGCACACTCTGGGAGGGGGTGTTATATTGCCCATGATATTTTGCATTTCACCACCTTAAGGCAAGCTAGCCCCTTAATGCCTCTAAAACCTTAATGAATTCTAGTAACCCATTCTATAAAATCCAGATTTCAATGGTTGGCCTTCAGTGCCCTTTTAACAATTGTACCCCAACATGACTCTCTGATTCTGTGTTCTTTTTCATTTCTCTTTATGATATGTTTTCCTTTCATTCCCTTTTTGTCTTTTCTTCGTGAGCCATTTCCTGTGTCTCACCTTTCCATGCACTCAGTCCTAATGCCTTTTTCTGTTGTCTTTACTTATCACTGTCCCATTTTTCTTTGACTCAGTATACCTTCACTATGAAATGTTCTTTATTACAACTACAGAATCCTGCCTTTCATTATCCTTCTGTAGCATTTTGCTTGTATCTTGCATAGCAGTTTTTTCTGTCTTAGGTTCAGTTTGTACTTTTCTCTCCACATCTAAATTATCAGCATCTTCAAGGCAAAGCCTGTATCTGATTTATCCTCCACATCTTCATCTTCCAGTTTCCTGCAGACTTCCATCTCATTACACAGCTGACAATACCTCCACGGAGGTGATGGAATTGCCTATTACCACAGTTGTTTCACCTTCTGTTGCTCTGCTAACACATGCAAAAGGTCTGTGGCCTGATGGTAGCCCCTCTTGAAACCATCGGATTCAATATTTAGTGTTCTAATCTTAATGAGAAGAATAAAAGCTATGGTTGCTGGTTTGCTTTTTCCCTCTGTGGTCTAATCATAGAGGCAGGCTTTTCATTATCAGCTACCTAGTGTTCGTTATTTTATTCTCCTCTTTTTCTCTTTGCACATTATATTTTAAAATTTATTTGAATATGCAGGAAAGTTTTATATATATATAAACTTTTATATATATAATTTATTTGCAAATATATATATATTTGCTTTAAAGTGATGTGATATCCAGAAATGGAGTTGCCCCAGGTGTTTCCTGCATAGTAAATTAAGAGTGATTCATCTATTTACAAAAAGCAAGCAGTATTTTTATAAATGAAATACAATATTGACATTGTATTTTATGGATTACAAAGCATGATTGCATCCATGATTTTATTTGATTCCTACCCCTTTGAAGTAGGCAATGACAAAAACATTGTGCTTACTGTATGGAATAGAAGGAGGCAGCTATGGGGGCTTAAGAGTTTTACCTCGTGTCACAAGCTGCTGCCAGACTTGAACAAATTTTCTCATGCATGTTCTAAGATGCTTTCTGTCATATAATGCTGACATATTTAAAATTCACATAGTTTGGTTTCTTAAAATGAGCTACCTCCAGTTACCCTGAAGTGCTCCCCTGATATGCTCCATCAAATAAAATGTGTTACTGTAGGGTTAGTATTTTAAAGGGCCTTATTTGGTTTGAACTTTTTTTAATTTATAAAAGTTGTTTTGCCATTAGACACTTACAGTCTGGTTTATTATCACGGAAGTTTTGAGTGCTTGGGTCATATGTGATGGTGACAGTTGCAAATTGGCTTCTGAAGGTTTCTCTCAGGGTTTACTCATATGCCTTTCTAACGCCTGATTTTTTCTTTTAATTTAAAAAAAATTTTTCAATTACAGTTTACATGCAATATTATTTTGTTCTAGTTTCAGAGGTATGGAATAATGATTAGACAATTATATACTCTACAAAGTATTCCCCTGATATCTGCGGTACCCAGCCGGCACCACACGCTGTTATTACAGCATTATCGACTATATTCCCTGTGCTGCACTTTACATCCACACGACTATTCTGTAACTACCAATCTGTACTTCTCAACCCCTTCACCTTTTTCACCCAGGCCCCAACTACCTCCCCTCTGGCAACCATGAGTCTGTTCTGTATGTCTAAGAGTCTGTTTCTGTTTTGTTTGTGCATTTATATTTTTCTTTAGTTTCCACATATCAGTGAAATCACATGGTATTTGTCTTTCTCTGTCTGACTTATTTCACTTAGTGTAATACCCCTAAGTCCATCCATACCGTCACCAGTGGTAAGATTTGAAGTGCATATTGTTAGAGTGTGGCTGTTACTCTTGAAAGTTTTTAATGGTATCTGCTCATTCATCATCCCAGTAGCAATTGGCATTACTATTATAATATGAAATATAGGTATGGAGTATAGAGTAGTAGTTTATTGTAATAAGCATGCCTTTTTAATTTCTTAGTTGTATTTGTTGGTCCTCATTCTTAAATCTATGTTTATAAACAGGCTGTTTTCCACGTTGAATTCTTTACAAAATAGAGAGACACAGCGACGTCCCCACTATCTAGATACATTACGTAAAAATGGAAAATGGAGTCGCACAGGCCTTAAGTCTCAGATAAAAAATGCAGAGGGAAGTCACTGGCCACAGTCCAAACTCTTCTGAGAGACTGATCCAGTCATCCAAAATGGAAAATGAAGTTTCAGAAATGCACTCCCCGAAGAGTCATGATTCATCTTGGGTGGCAGTAAATATAACTCCCTGAGCACTGTTATTTATTTCACTGCTTCACTGGAGTCCAAGTGTCCTTATCTCTGCAAATCAGCTTCTCAAAAACTCCTCAAGCCAAGCCCAAATGCTTAACTTGACAATCTGGTCTTTGCTGTTGTTGCTTTAATTCTCCTTGTAGTGTTGAGAGGTCGTCCTAATCTGCCAGTCCTATATCTTCTATCTAGCACTGTGCCCACTGTGGCTTTATTTTTATGGACATCTCTTAAGATCAAGGACTTTATTACCTGAATTTTACACCAAAGTTGATTGCTAGGACATTCTTCTCTTTATTGTGCCTTTTTTTTTTTTGGTCCCAATTCTGCAATCTGTAGTCACAGGGAATGCATGTTAATTGCTTAGCAGGGCTTAGCACATACTGTTTTATCTGAAGCTGATGAGTGTTATAAGGATCAAATTAGTTTTTCTATTGCTATGCCTATTGTATCTCTATTCCAATCACTTTCTATATCCATGTCTGTCTATCCACCTATCTATCTGTCTTTATTTTCCATCATATAGAATGATACCTGACACCTAGTAAAGGCTTTAAAACGGTTTACAAAAATTATTATCTCTTTCTTATATGACATGTGTTCACCTACCTGGTGAAAACATTGAAATACTATAGAAAGTGACTGGGGCTTCCATAGGAATATTAATCATTTCCAGTTCTTTATTAACAAAGAAGTTAATAAATATTATTTTGTAAGTAAGCAAATAAACTATAGAATTGTTATTATTTTTTTAAAAAAATTAAAGGAAACATACAAATCATTTGGTTTAACCCATCCTTTCTTTTCAGATTAGAAAATAAAATTCTAGAGTCTAGATTTTTTTCGTCCCCTTATTATTTAGAGCTGATGCTTTTTTAAAATTCATATCTCTCCTTAAATGTGATATAACTCATTCAAATGATTTTTTATTACTTTCTGCCCTAGATTAATTCTTACTGTCTCTCTGGGGCCACCAAGAAATCATTCATGGTTAATATTCATTGGTCACCATGTGTAAGAGATTCTCTGAAATTGCTTTTATTTAAAACATGGATTCATTTTCCCTCTAAAAGTGGATTCTGGTGGATCAACTAGCTTACCTGATTTTCTGATATACAATAAACGTCCAGAAATATATTTTTTCATTGATTGTACCCTTGCCCAGTGATAGTCCTCATCTTTATTATGTTTCAATGGGTGGCTTGAACTAGATCCATAATAAATTGAATCCCTGCTAAGTATAGCCAGGGGGACCAAGATAGTGCTTCTGGTAGAGTTCTCACTATATGTGCTTTCACTTCTACTTGATAGTGATTTCTGTAAGTCTGAAGGGAATTTCATACTGTTAAGCAAAATGTTTTCCCTCACTAATATCGACTCTTTGAACTCTCCTTAAATGTGCATTTTGCCTCTATTAATTCTTTTCACCCTTGTAGCCCCAACCTTTTTAATAGAGTTGTCTCCTGTCTTTGCCTCCCATTACCTTACATTCCAAATAAATCCCTACTTAGCATTTCCACTTGCTCCACTTATCATCAAAGCCTTTGGACAGCCTCAGTCCATACCTAATACTTTTGTCGCATATCCACTAAAAGTGTTTTTCTAAAATGTTTCATCCTCTGCTTACACAGAGGCCATTTCCTTGGCCAAATTTTCAGTAGTCAACATAATGCACATGAGAAAAATGATGATCTTTCTCCATCATTGGAGAATTGGAATCTCCAGCTCCTCTCAAACTGGATGTTAAGGTATGTTTATATATGTATATACACACATAGATGATATAGATATAGATGATATAGATATAGATATAGATAGATAGATATTAGATATATCTGATAGAGGTGTTGGAAATCAGATTAGGGCTTCTATAAGAGATGAATTTGTACAGAAGTTCCCAACTTATTTTTTCTCCTACCATGTGATACAGATTCTTATAAACAGAAGCATGTACCCAGGAAATGTTTCTGACTGTGCATTTTTGTGCGCATTGTTTTTTATTTACGTTCAAGAAACTTTCATGTTTGTAATGTCATTGGATCTACATAAAAACCCCAGGGAGGTTTATCAGATTAGTGTAATTAACTCTACATTAGAAATATAGTAAGTTATTTAAAGGTGGCAGGAGGCACCAGTACCAGTGTCTGATCTAAGATCTATGTATTTTATTCCTAAGCCTCTTTTTTCTCCCTTATTTGAAAGAGGACTGTTCCTTTGCTTGCAGTAGTTAGGGTTTCCATGTAAGAATTCTATTTTTTTCTTCATTCGAGGCCAGGATATTAGCTGGGGTGTGTGTCGGGAAGGGTGAGTGATGTGCTATGAAGGTGTGAGAGCTGGACAGAGAGAGTGTGTGGCACAGGGAGTGGGAGGCAGACAGAGAAAGGACAACTTAACCTGTATTTCTGGAAAGGAATATGAAAAAAAGAATCATATCTCTGCTTAATTTTTTTAATGTTTACCTTTTCAAATTTACATGAGAATTAATACTAAATTTTTATTTTTCTTTGGTAACCTGTGTGGTGCCTATTATCCTGAGCATCAAGAGATGGCATAGAAGAATGGCAATAGGAAACTGACCCAAGGATTTTATTTAAAGTAGTTAAGTGTTTTTTAGATCTCTGCCCATGTGTCTTTTTTTTTCCTTCCATTTCCATCCTTTTTCTCTCCTCCTCTCCCTCCATCTTATTCTTCCTTTCTTATCTCTCTATTTAGCTCTCGTGTTTTTCCTCCATCACTCTAATCCTTCTTTTCTTATTTTTAGTATTTGTTTATTCAATAGACATTTATTGAGCATGTGCTAAGTACAAAGTGAGCTAGATGCTTGGATACATACAATATGAGGAAGGATATAAAGTTTATGCTCTTAACAGAGCTTCTAGGCCAGCAGAGTAGATACACTATACAAAACTCAAAATATTCAGCGTGGAATCTGCCTAAATTTTAAGTATGAAATAAACAATATCTCAGGTTTTCAAAGTAGAGTTACTGGGGTTATGAAATGAAAATATTTTAAAACCTAGGCCTGGAAATATAGTTTCTATCAATGAATCCTACTGATCTGAGTCCAGGAAAATACTGACCATTGTAACCTGTTCTCAGCTGTGCAAGGGATTGTATTATTGTACCATATAAACTAGAGTATGGTCTGTCTAGAAGGTATCCAGCCATGTAATATGGAAAATAGAAACATTAATTGAAGGAGATACAAGAAACATTGCATGTAGGACAAAGATGCCTCAGTCCCCTTCAAAGTAGGTACCTGGGGACCTCACACAGTTCTCAGTCACCATCAGCTGCCTAATCGTATTTTCTCATTGACAGCTTGAAATCTCTTCCCTTTCAAAGGTGATTTTTAGTTCTTGGAAAAGCCAGAAGTCACAGGACACCAAATCTGGGCTTTGTGGGGACCAAGTCACCTGGGTGATTTGATGTTTTGCCAAGAAACCCTACATGAGATGGATGCATGAGTGGGCATGTTGTCAATGATGAAGCTACTAATCATCAGCTACCCATAGCTGTGGCCTTCTGAGTCATCCAAATAGTTTCCGTGGAGGAAGGTTCAAGTTTAACACAAAATTTGATGCAGATCCATTGCTCTACTCACTCAGTCGTTTTGAACGTGATGACCACACAGTACACATGCTCATTCTACTGCCCCCACTGACTAGTACAGTGAAGTCGTCATTGTTCATGCATATGCATTTCAGTCCACTCTCCTTAGCTGCCAGGTTACATCGATGTCACACAAACCATTCTCACTATATTAACAATGGTTGGACTTCTTCTGAACAGACCTCATATGTGATAATATATACCATGCCTTTTAATATTAAAAATTACCATATATAAATGGAGTTGAGTGTGGCATGAGAAACTGACTACTGTAGGTCCCTTAATGAAAATCTTCCATCCTCTTTTTCCTATGCAGGAGAGAAAATTGATAGTAAGATAAAAAACAGATGCTCTGTTTAGAAAGACTTATGAGGAGCACTGTGGTTGGCAGGCCTGCTTAATCAAACATTACGAAGACTAGCCCATATTTGTGTTTATGTGTGGAAAGGGAGGGTAGTAATTTCAAGTCCTAATGGAGAGGTACATGGGGAGGAGGCAAGCGAAATCAAAGTGAATAATTAAAGTCCAATAGGGAATGTAGAAAGCGTGGGGATAAGTCTCGTGCATGCACAAATTAGTCAAAACTCTGTGGAGGGTAAAGAGATTACTGTGCAAGGTCCCTTGAATGTGTGTTTTGAGTTCTACAGCTCATTGCTCTGGGGCCATTTAGGGGGAATAATAGCTCTAACCCATTTTACAACCCCTCAAGTTCTCACAGTAGTAAATGATGGAATGAGAGTGGTCATAATAATTATGTTAATTAGCATTTGTTGAGTGCTTACTGCATGTTTGGACTATATAAATTTATTCACTCAATCCTCACAGCAACTTCTATAAAATTATGTCCACAGCAACTTCTATAAAATTATGTCTTCCTTGGACAAGTGAGGAAATAAAGATGAAGTGACTTCCTCACCCAAGATTACCCATATGGGAAATGAAGCTGTTAGCTATATAAATACTGATTCTCTATAATAAGACAATGTCAATTAGTATTTGTTCAAGTAGTGGTTGGTAATTTCAAAGGCGTTGATATCCACCATTATTTACGATTCATACAGCATTTCTGTGAGGTATGTTAGGTCAGATTATTTATTCCTTTTTAAGAGATAAAATAATGAAGGCCCAGCAAAACTGTTTTATATAATAACACATGGATAGTAAGTGATAAAACTAATATTCACTTCAGGTCCGTTTAGTCCAAAACCTAAGCACTAATGTATGGGCGTAATTTAAACCTACATAGACAACTGTCCACTCAAACTGGTTAAAATCTGATAGTTTCTGGTGCTTGGGAATGTCGATTTCAGTCTCTTAGTAATTATCTTACGCATTATACTGTCTCCACTGGAGTTGCCAGATAAATGAGATGTCACTGCCCTTCCCAGCAAGAATCAATGCTGCGGGCTTTCCATTGGCTTCATCTGTTGCTAGGAGGAGTTGCTATCTCTCAGCGGCTGCCAGGAAGGCAGGCATTTCTGAGTGGAGCTGAGCCAAGGTTGACAGTAGCTGGGAAAGGAACGTGTCCTAACCTGGCAAGGACATCCTTTAAGTTGATGTTTTTGTCAACGAGGCTGACAGAATCCCCAATTTTGATGCATTTCATTGCTTTTCATGAAGTCTATTTTTGTTCTTTTTCCTTCTTTTTGTTTAAATGTGTTTAGTTGCTGACAGACCATATTCATGCACCTCACAAAAGAATAAGTAAATTCCAATTAACATCTGAAATGCAGAAGAATTTGGTTCCGGCTCTAGTGGGAGAGTGATATATTGTTTGATTAAAAGAAGTAAAAGCTATTTCTTCTAAATAAGGGCACACATCATTTTCCTGGCAATTACAAAAGGGAGCTTAAAATGTTCCCATTAGGATTTGGATGAAAGAATAAGAATTGTTCGATTTGGATGGCTTCCCATGTTTAAAATCCTGTTTATCTGCAACGTGACTGAAATAGATGCTGGGGAAGGAAAAGCATTATGTTCATTCTGCTTCTTGCCTATACATATCATAATCTGTCTGCCTGAAATGTTCTCCACCCTATTTAGTTAACTCTTCTACACTTCTTAAGATCAGGCTCAAATGCAAGACTTGTAGCAAAACTTTCCACATGCACCTCCCTTTATCATTGCCATTTATTCACCTCCCCTTTTGAGTCCTCAAAATACTCATTTATATTCATATTTTTGGGACTTCCAATAGTAAACTCTTTATAGTCACTATGTCTTGCATGGCCATTTCCATTGCTAAGCCACTGAATGTCTAAAGGTTCAAAGACCATATTTTATACACTTTTAAATTCTTAGCACATAGTAATGTCCCTGGACCTACTAGGTACTCCTTGGTAAACCCTCAGCAGCAGCCTCAAGTGTTTAGGGAATTAGCAAGTGAATATTATGATGACTCATTTTCATCAATTTTCACAGAGCTCAATTCAAATTTGAGGATCTCAAAAGACAGACTTAAAAGGGAAAATAAAGTCTCAATCATATCTTTAACCTCTGAAATGCCTATATGAACTGCTTTGAATCATTCCGACAGTTGGAGGTATTGGAATATTCTCTAATGACAGTCTGGGAAATGGAGCATGGCCTGTTGAAACTGGAAGAGATGTCAGAGAGTCAGTTGGCCCACATGCCCTCTGACAAATGTGGAAAAGAAGACCCAGAGGGGATGCAACCTGCCTGAGGCCACCATCCAGAGGCTGATGGCTGAGCCATGCTTCAACACCTAGTGAGCACTATAGAAGACTTTCCTCTCACACAGTTGTTCTGTTCTACACTCAAGTGTTGTGTTTACTTGCTTCTGTATTCTCCACAGCACTTTCCAAGTTGTCCGTTTTGGATTCTCAGTCAATATTGAAATGAAATAGGGTTTCTCTTATTTTCTTCAACACGTTCTCCCAGTCTCTTTATTACAAAGGGTATGGAAGGAAAAAGTTAACTCTGCTTTGAAGACTAAAAGAAATAAGAGTTGCCCCATCTCCTAGGTTGAAAAGTGTAATTTAAAAAGTAAGAGGTACTAGCCCCTTTCTCTTCCAACCTGCTCTTTGCCTTTCCTGGGGCATCCTTTCCTGGACCTCTGCCCAGCCCACTCCTGCTCATCTTACAGGTCACTGCTTAAGTTTCACTCACTACCAGGCTACTTAAGTCCCTCTTGCTTCAGTACTCTTTTCTTCCATAGTGCTTATCAAAATTTTTAATGTTTAGTTTTGTGTGTGCTATTCACTTAATATCTGTCCCTCCAACTAGACTGTAAATTTCACAGGAGATCTTTTATAGTCTTTTACACTATTAGATATCCATCACAAGCACATGGCACCTGATTCATAATGGGTACTCAATAAAATTTTACTGGATGAATGAATGAAGCATTTATTTGTAGTCTATCTTTGCCTAGTGACTTTTCAGTGGGACTCTGTCCCTTTAAGGCCCTACGTGTAAGATTAGGAGAACACTTGCTGAATGTCCCTGAGACTTGTCCTAGAAAGATTCCACTCCCTGCCCAGTGGTGACCTTACCTTTGCTTCCTTCTAATTTTCCCACTTCCTGATAATTCAAACACCTTTTTGTTGCCCTTAGTTTTTTTCCCCACAGTAAAAATTTAGAACCCTGTTCCTTTGTATTTTCTGTACTTCACCTTGTTTTCTTTATGGACAGTGACTTCTCTCATCTTTTTGGCCTAATGCCTTTAGGATGGTCTCATGTTAACTAACTTCTGAACAATGTTTAGGGATTCTTGATCTTTTTATGCTATAGATCATCTTGACATTCTTTTGAAGCCTGTGGATTCCCCTTTCAGAGTAATAATTTTTAATACATAAAGTAGAAAACACAGAAGTTTAAAAAGGAAACCTATTGCACAGAAATGTAATTATCTACAACTCTCACTTCTCACAAGTGGCCCCAGAAAGACCTGGTTTGACCAAAATCAACTTCCATCCACTCCCAGGCTCTAATCCCAGGTACAGTTGGAAGGTGGGTAGATTAGTTGTCCAGGATTGTGATGTTGTGCTAACCTATTTGGGCCTTGGTGTTTAAGCTAAATATTTAGGTAACCTTCTAAACAACTCCTTTGTTAAACTTTAAATAGCCTTTAATGGTTAGCCTCAATGAGAGACCTGTTTCAGCAGATATCCAATTTGCTCTAAACTTGGTTACCCCTGCATTTGTTGATATTTAAAGTGGATATTGTGATTACATAAGTACCACTGGTGGCAAGTGCTGAGAAGAGAGCTGCCATGTGATAGAGGACTTAACATTTTCAACCCAGGCCACTCAGTCTGCAGATGGTAACTGAAACTGGGGAAAAGATCTTGCTGGCTCATCTATGTGCCACCATGAAAGCCAAACTAACAAGACAGGTGTTGGTGAGAAGGAAGGTGTTTTATTTTCAGGTGCCAGCAACCTGAGAAGATGGCAGGCTCATGTATATACCTCAGAATTCATCTTAACATCTCAGTGCAGGCAGAGGTGTTTATAAGGACAGGAGGGAAAGCAGAACAAATTGATCAAGAGGAGGGTGTTGAAAAGTCTTCTATGCAAACCAGCACAGTCAATTTTGATAAGGACCTTAAAACTGGCCAAGCGATGGTTTGGTGTGTGTCACACCAGTTTTACTTTTGAAGGACATTACATCTCCTAGAACTTGGATGCCTGAGCATCAGAATCTGTATCTTTTGATGTTCGTTCTTAGGATCTGTATTCAAACATGCTGTTTATGTACAAACTATATATTAGTCAGAGTCAGCATTTATAGAAACAGTGTCAAAAATGGTAGGTTGGGTTACAGTTCCTCACTGTTACTATAATAGTGGCACTGGTACCTTCCTGAACCAGTCCTAGGGTGGCAGAAAGGATTGCTTCTGTTACCCAGGCCTTGCTAGAGTTTCCATTGGCTTTTGTGAAAGGTAGACACAAACAATAGAGCATATAGGCATCTTTATGATTCCAGTGCTGAAATTAAGACCTCCCAGTAAGGAAAAATCCAGTAAAATCAACATACTTGTAGCACATTGGAAAGAATCTTAGTCTTGGATCTGCAAGAGTCAAGTTTAAATGCTAACTCAATGCTTTGTGCCTTGCACAATGCTCAAAGGGTACTATTTAAAATTTCATGGGACATTTCGGTCATTCTCAATGTCACTCCTCTTCAGATTGTAAACTTGTCAGGGAATGTTTACTTTAATAAGCATTTATTGAGTACTGATAATGTGTCAGTACTGTTGAGAACTCATTTTAGGAACTATGCTATGTCCCGACTAATGCCTAAAGCAAAATTAAACATGCAACATGTATTTGAAGAATTTCTGTAACCATTTGCCATATTTCCCCATAAGTAATTATGGTGTCTTTCACCTAGTCTTTCAGCCAATATTCAAAAGAGGATTAAATTCCTCCAATTTTAAATATAATATACATTAGAGGGAAATAATCTTAGGAATAGTATTTAAAATATATAAAAGATAAGCTGTATCCTCAGACTCTATACAGGAACACATTTACATAGAATCAATTTGTATGATAATCACAAGCCAGTCTCATCCAGAATTTCTCAGCACCATGTGTCCAGGTTAAATTTATAGGGTGTAGTAAAAAATGATACTATTTGAGCTACGAATTTCCTCAGATGGGTGGCAGTAGGAAGGCTGTTCCTACAATTGGCCTTCCCTTAGTCTTCAGTAAACTTCCCCAATTTCTTTTACCTATCAGAACCATTCTCATCCAAAATGCAAGTAAAAACTAAATCTTCTCTAAGCATTGTTCTGAATGTCACCAAATACCAATGTTTGTTCCTTCTTTCAAGCTCCTATCACTATATTTTGGTCCTTAATTATGTTCATTTTTCATTTACCTATTTGTCTCATATTAATTATACACTCCATGAGATCAAGTGACAGATTTTTTCTTTTTTTCCCCTAAATCATCTAGTTCAGTACCTTGCAAATAGCAGTGCTCAATAATGGTTGAGGAATGAATGAATGAACAAATGAGTGAATGAAACTGAAAGAATATTAGTTCTTTATTCAATGAAAATTTTGAAATTACTCTTAGGCAAAACACTGTTTTCTATCTTGGGTATATGAGATCTGCCCAGAAAATAGCTAGCCATGTAATATAAAAAATAGAGACATTTATTAAAGAAGACACAAGAAACATTGTACATAGAACAATGACACCCCAGTCCCCTTCAAAGTAGGCACCTTAGGACCTCACACAGTTCTTCCAACAACCATCAGCTATCCCATTGTATTTTCCTGAATCTCATTGATGATCTGAAATCTCATCCCTTTCAAAGGTGATTTTAGTTCTGGGAAAAGCCAGAAGTCAGAGGGCACCAAACCTGGGCTATAGCGGGGCTGAGTCACCTGGGTGATTTGATGTTTTGGTAAAAAACTGCGTGAGATGTGATGCATGAGTGGGTGCATTGTTGTGATGAAGCTGCCAGTCACCAGTTGCCCATGACAGTTGCCCATAGCTGCAGCCTTCTGAATCATCTGAATAGTTTCCATGGAGGAATGTTCAAGCTTAATGTAAAATCTGATGCTCTATTCACTCAGTCATTTAGAATGCAATGGCTACACAGTGCACATAGTCAATGGCATGTACCATCCTCACTGACTAGTACAATGAAGTCATCATTGTTCATGCATGCACATTCCAGTCCACTGTCCGTGGCTGCCCGGTTACATCGATGTCTTGCAAACCATTCTTGGTGTATTAACAATGGTTGAACTTTTTTCTGGATAGATTTTGTATATATCATGGTGAACTTGTATCTGTTGCCACAGCACTGAGGGTTTAAATCAGCAATTTTCAACTGGTCCTTGGTGACACATAAGTGTGCCACAAGAATTTTTAAAACATGCAAACTACATATAAGCTACTTAGTCAGGGGCACTGACCTCTTTTTTCTTAGACCATCACATTTAAAAAAATGAAAACAGCCAACACAACAATAGCCATCTGGTGTTAATGAATCAAAATTAAACCTATTTTTTGTCAGATTGGCAAAAAATATAACATTTTTTGGTATGCCACAGGATTTTAGTAATTAGTTTATGTGTGCCATGGGATGAGAAAGGTTGAAAATTGCTGGTCTAAGTTATAATAACACTATAAATGTCATCTCAGTGTTAAAGACTATCTATGTATTCAGAACTGTAGGGATTCTATCACTTTTGAGAACGTATGGGAAAATTTGTGGCTTTTAAAAATTTAACATTCAAAGTTTAGAAATGAACTTTTGAGAAATTCAGTGGGCATAAAGAAAACAGTGTGATTTTGCTATCAGGGTCTAAAAAATATTAGACGTATGAATCACTCCAAAAGAGCGCTGCTGATGTGCAGCCTGAAGGAGATTCTATTTCAGGCTCACGACAGGGGCTCCTAGATGGCCTCGTCCAAACCGTTTCCTGCCTGAAATCCTCTGTTTTATAATCTACTTCTTCTCTCCACAGATGAGTACTTTGAGGATTAATTACTATAAAGCACTTTGCAAATTAAAGACCTGTGTAATTTCTAAGTGGTGGTGTTCTATTGTGGGTGAGGTGCCAGGGAAATATTAACAAAAGCCCCCGCTTGCTAAAGCCTGCATTGATGTATTAAACTCCCGCTGTGGAACAGTAACTCTGGGGAGTCTCATACATTCTTTTCTTTAGATATATGAATTGGCAATTAAAATAATTATATTGCAGTACTCATTGTGATGCCAGTCAAGAAATCTGCATTGAGCAACATGGCATGTGGTCTTTGAGTTTCAATTACCAAAGAGTAGTACACTTTTCTTCTCCTTCATCACATGACTATTGATCTGAACCAGTGGAGCAGCCCAAAATCTTGCTTTTTTATCTTTTCAAATTTTTTGCTGTATAAGATATTTTCAGAAAAGTGAATGAAATTTTCCTGCATGTGGGCACTCAGATTGCTGGAGAATTCGAGGCAAATAGGTTTCTTTTTCTCCCCCCCTCCTTTTTTATGAAGCAGGCATACCTGTGCATACATTGAGTTTAATACTTTAAATGTGCTTCCTAGCATGTGCTGGTAGAAGGGATAGTCAAAGGTTAGTCACACCCTTGCTGTGCCCAGCAGAATCCTAGATGATTGACCTGGCGCAAAGCAGTTTGAAAGAGGTGAGGCTATCTCGCTTTGGGTCATTCTGCTGATTACCTGGATTTTCTCCTATTTGTAAATCTGTGTGTAAGCCTGTGTTCTCTGGTTTGGGCTAAAAGCTATTCAAAAATAGTGGTATCAGTGCAAGTGAGATAAGAGGATTAGATCGGTCCACTCCAAATCTCCATCAGGGTTCTTTTCTAAAATGTTAGGTTTGGGTTTTAAAGATTTTTTCTTTTGTTTTCATCTAATGCACTAAATTTGCATCAGATTTTTAAAGAATTATTGAAGCTTTAAGCAAAAATTACAGAATGCTTGTGTGTGCTAGATTGGAAGACCTATGTTCTTTATAAGGAGCTAAAGAATCTAGAAATTAAAAAAAACTACATATCTCTTATGTTTTAAGATTTTGCTTTCATATTAAGTCATGACAGTTTTGAAGATTTGGTTTAAAAGTAGAATAAAACATCTGTATTGCAGTGTTTTTATGAACCAGACTTATAATGGTTGTCAATTGTGGGGATATTTGTGATAAAAATAGTCTCTGTACTAAGTCTTGATTTTTTTGGCAGACACTTTAGGGAAGAAATGATTTGATTTGATGTTAAATTGACTATTTTTAAAGAGCAAATCTAGATTGACCTTTAAAAATATTCCACAAGCAACAATTTTCAGTTGGTATATTTGCTGTAGTTTCTTGTTAAAACACTTCATTAGCATTTAATCAATAGTGTCCCTGCTATGATTATATTCAGCTGCTCTTAACTGGAGATAAAATTAGGAAAGAAATGCAGACCCTAATCAGATCCATCCACATTTGGATATTCTGTTTTTCAATTTTGTAAAAATATGTTGTATGTATGTGTGTGTATATGTATGTATTAGTTCTTACTTCTGTCGATGATTTCTACAGGAAAAATGGCCCCTGAAGTCTGCAGAGTCATGGCACAGTGATTAGAGTTGCGTGAGTTCTGGAGAGATGCTTACCATGCAATTGGTGCCAGTGGTTACTCAAAAGTGATGGCCTAGTCTCACTTCTAGTTCTAGTCCTGCCACTGGTGCAAGCCTTTGCCAGAAGGCTGTGGGCAAGGTTCTCTTGGGTAGGTTTTCCTCTGTAAGCCAGAAAGGGGGAGTGAGAGCTGGCAAGACAGCAAAGGAGCAAGGCAGGGTTCATGTCACACTTCTTTGGCTCATTCTGAGTTTCAAAGCCCTATCATGTTGTGTCACTAGAAACAATATACTTACCATTTTCAGACTATAAGATGCACTTTTCCCTCCAAAATCTGGGAGGAAAATGGGGGTACTTCTTACAGTCCAAATGTAGCTTACCTGGCTCACTGGGGGGAGGGTGGCAGCTTATGTTATTTATGTTATTAAATATTTTACCACATTCTTTGCTTCAAAATTTTTTTCCTGTTTTCCTCCACTAACACCTAGGTGCGTCTTATGGTCTGGTGCATCTTACAGTTTGAAAAGTTCAGTACATCTTCATAGACCGCTAATCTTTGTAGATTCCATTGGCATTATTTGAAGATAGAGCCCCATAGTCAATGTTTTGAGGGTCTGTGTCCCAAAAAACTAAGCTGTTTGATGACTTCCTTGTTCTACATGCCCAAAGGAATCCCCTTCATGGTGCACAGTGTGCATTTGTGGAGAGATCCTGTATTTTGTCCTGCAGTAGTTACCCGATCTAACTGAGGTTCACTTGCCCTGTTGCTTCGAGAGATGACTGTTGCTCACCTCACTCTTCTCTTCAATAGTGGAAAATGTTTATGTGTCCAGTCATTACTCTCTCCAAAGTGAATAAATTATTCTTCTTTGATGTGATCTGATATCCGCAGTTTTTCAAACCTAAGTTGTCTTATTTCTTTGTTTAAGGACAAAGGAAGCTATGCATAAAAAAGGAGAAAGAGGTAAGGATGACAGCCAGCAAAGGAGTGAGAGCTAGGGAAAGCGAAGCCGCAGGAAAAGAAAAGGCATGAGGATGTTAAACACATCCTAGAAAACTTCTACAAAAAAAAAAAAAGAATTTAGAGGGTGCAAAAACCTCCAGACCATAAATAGCAATTCAGTATATTGCACCCTGAGATGTCCAATTTACTAAGGTTTTATTCAGCTAAATTGTTCCCTTTAAAATCTTGTAGAACTTGACACTTCTTTTTGATACAGAAGATCTCATTGCGGTGGCAAATCAAGCCAGCAGAGTTATGTCTGAATCAAATTGGCATGAAAGATGTGGGGATACAGTTATGGAAAGATGTGTTAAGTTTTAGAAAACCCTGCCATATGACCTCACTTATATGTAGAATCTAATGAATAAAATAGACAGATGAAGAAAATAGAAATGGAGGCATGGATACATGGAACTGGCTGACAGCTGTCAGAGGGGAGGTAGGGAGGGGGCTGGATGAAAGAAAGTGAAGGGATTAGCCAAAGAACATAAATAGATGACCCACAGACACAGACAGCAGTGTGGTGGTAGCTGGGGGAAAAGGAGATGGAAAAGGGGGTGTCTGTAAAAGTGTCAACAATCAAAATAAAGTTAAAAATTAATAAATAAATAAGAAAGGAAGGATTTCTGAATGTATGAATGAATGAATAGCATTAGAATTTAGCAGTGAAGAAAGGACTAGAAAGCTCTAGATACTTACAGCTAATTTTCCCTTCTGTTAAAAAATTGTAATGAGTAATATTTATATAATTTTTTTCATTTCCCAAGAGAAAGTATTTTTCCTCTTCTATAACCTGTCTTTATTTTTCCTTCAGAAAATATTACATGGATTCAGAATTAGATTAACCAGAGAAAACTTTGATCAACTTAAATGAAATCTCTCTATTCCACTTTAATTTGTCCTTCTAATTTGTCTATGGAAGAAATCTACATGAAATTCTGAAAGTTTGATCAAAATCACCTGTTTTGAAGTCAGTTGTTTAACTAGTGTATGTGTGTACACACACATGCATACACACATATACGTGTATATGTTTTTGGATAGATGGAGAGAGCCACTTAGAGAAAGAGGCTGAAATTACAAACCAGAAAATTGTATACACTTTTAAAATATTTCCATCCATATTTACTTCACTACCTTAGACATTACCATATTTTTAGGACTATAAGATGCACGGGACCATAAGACGCACCTAGGTTTTAGAGGAGGAAAATAGGAAAAAATAAATTTGAAGCAAAAAATGTGGTAAAATATTTAATAACCTGAGACCCCACTCCACCACTGCCCTACCACCACAGTGAGCCAGGTAAGCTACATTCAGATTATAAGACACACCCCCATTTCCTCCCAAATTTGGGGGTGCATCTTATAGCCCCCAAAATATGGTAAGTCAATTATGTAAAAAGTTGAGTAATGAATAAAATGTTTTTCTTTAATATTCCCTGATGACTCAGTGGAACATATTGTATTATGTCTGTGTCTGTGTGATGCCAGATGGGTCTGTGAACACTGAAAACAATACTGGTTGGGATTCTTGGCATGATGCCCCACACAAAGCTACGGCACCTTTGAAAGGAAAATTCAGGTTTGGCAATAGTTGAGTCACTGTGTGAACGAGGCAAGCCCTTTGAAAGTAACTATTATCATGCTGAACAGACTTCCGATTCTGAGCAGTGGCAGTGAGTGGTTTTAAACTTAGTGTAGGTATAACTAAAATGGGGTGTCCCTTTCAGCCATTTTCATATTTTGGTGAGATATGCCTGCACGTATTTTGAGCTTGGATTGTGAAATCATCTTCCATTGCCTTCTTATTTCCACTTAAGTGGTGTTTTGAATTGAGTTAGACACATGGTTCCAGTGCTAATTTGATACACACCTCATCAGCCATAGCACAGTTTGCTTTTAGAAGGACTTTGGGAACAATTGTTTTTTCCTTTGAAGATTCACAGCCTGTTTTTTCAGGAGTTTATTTTCAACAGGTTACATAATATTAATATTTTTGTCTTAAATCTTAGTAAGAGAATATTTCCATGGCTACTTTATTGCCATATATTTATTTCCCCTTCCTTATTTCCAAAGGTTTCTCACATATATACCTATTAATATATACCTTTTAATTTGTATTAGTAAACCAGTACTTCCTAGAATATTTATTAGAAGAAAAAGCCATATATGTGGGGAAATATCCTGGAGCACTCCTCTGACTATAGTGCTAATTAAAAGATAAAGTAATACCCACAAGATTCCTAAACTCTTATGTCCACAGAATAATTAATAAATTGTTTCATATGTCCAGATATTTTCAGATATTTTTAATATTCAAAAAACTCTCCTAGTCAATGGTATGAAATCACTAGATGATCATAGAAAATACATTTATTCATGTAAAAATAATGTACTGTCCATGAACTGGAGAGATGATCATTTAACGCTATTAATGAGCAAGGGCTAATGATAGTGTATAAGTAGATAGGCTGATAGATACATACGAGTATAAATACATGCATAGATGTATTTACATATAGATGTAAATAACTTTATAGCTTATTGGGTAAGAACTGCCTCTAAGCCCCTCAAATTAGTAACAAAGACATGACCTGTACGGGACTAGCAGGGAAACATCACTTTAATAAGATAGAGCATAAGAAACTGTCTATTCTGTGTAACAAATAGATATTTCCAGCTGGTCACATAAAATAAATATCATGAAGTCTTAATGTGGTAAAGATATGAAGGGTCAAGTACTGACCCTGCTGCTTACTAGCAGTACGACTTGGTTGGTCAATGTTCCTCTGTGAGTCTCTGCTTCCTACTCTCCAAAAGAGGAATTCTAGTCTTGACTGTGCTGTTTCAACTGGATCTTGTGAGCATCAAATGAAGTAATGACTCTGAAAGGACCCTGGAAGCCCTAAAATGCTATAGATGAATGGCAATATTGTTTAAATGCTCTAGTGCTCAATAAGTTATAGCATGTGTTTAAAAAAAAGAAGCTCACATATAATTTTTGCAGACTACGCAGAACTGAGGTCAGAACCCTCAGCCACAAAATGCCTGTTTCTGCCTTATTCTTGCACATTATCAAGAAACACTCTGTTATGAGATGTGTAACTCATGCGAGGGCCCCATGAGTAATGTAATATAGACCTGACTGCATCACACTGACCTGTGATGCTGGATTCTGGGCTTCATCAGCCAATGCAGTAGAAAGGTTTTTAGGTCAGCCAACTATATAGTAAGTCATTGGTTTCTCTACTGTGTCCAAGCCATCATCTACAAATGTGTATAGTTTTCAATTTCATCTATGTGTCATGCGGACTAGTATCTTAATGCCTTTGTTTAAAAAACACAAGGACACGTTATTTAGTTTTAATAAGCATATTTCTTTCATGAGGATAGTATTCATGTGCAAAAATAAAAAATCATGATTTGATGACATTCTGAAAAAATACATTCTTTTTTTAAATTACAGTTATAAATTGGTAATTTTTTAGCAAATGAGAAATGACATTCTAATAATTATAGCTGCTAGTTACTGAACACTTGCCCTCTGCCACGTAGTATGTTAGGTGCATTACATGCATTACCTTATTTAATCATTAGCACATTTTGGTACTATAAATACTGTTATTAACTCCAAATTAAGATTAATAGATGAGATGCTGAATTTCTGGAGAAGAAAGAGGTTTATCCAGGGTTGCATGACATAAAAAGTATGCCACAGAGCCAAGCTTCTCTGTCTTCAAAAATATTTGCCCTTAATCACATTGAACCTAAGGGTTGCCCTTTATAAACAGATGTAACTACCACAACTTTCCTTTCATTCACTATTTCATGAGAAGCTGTTACCCCTGTGTCTAAAGCCATACTGATATGCTGTTTGAACATAGACATATAATTAATAGGCAGTGTAGTGTTGCCAGAGATCTTGGAACAAGATATTAGAAGACCTGGGCCAAGCCCAAGCTCTCACAGAGTTGTTTTGCAAATGTTGGTTGATCATTCTGAGCTTCAGCTTTCTCATTGGTAATGGGAAGATGTTAAAACCTATTTTGCAGAGTTATGGAAAAGTGAAATGAGGCATTGTCAGCTGTACCGTAGAGTAAGTTATAATCGGATCTAATATCACTTTTAATCTCTACTGAATAAATTCTACTCCTCCCCCTAGTGAAGAGGGAACTAATATTTATTGAGCATCTAATATGTATCAAGTGCTTTATTTACACAAATTAATGTGAATTACAAACCTAGAAATTGGATTTTATAACTCCAGTTTTGTAGTGAGTGAATGGAGGTTCTAAAGTGGTTAACTCTCTCACATTATGCAAGTGATCTTATAAGGTGGAGTCAACAGTCCCTCTTTGGACTCTGCTCTTCTCTGCAGGCTGAAGTCGGGTTTCTGCAGCACCCAGCATGATCCCCGTTTGTGCCTCATACATGTCGAGGTTCAGTGGTCTTTACATTTGCTCATTTGAATTCTCTGCTTGAGTTGTTTTTCTCCATATGTCCCAATGGCTGCTCCTTTTTGTTATTCTTACCTTTCTTTGGCACAAAATCTGAGAGGTGCTGTTCTGTCCTCTCCTACTCACCAGTCAGATGGCCTCTTTTGTTTTCTTTATAGCACTTGTCATTGCCTGAAGTCATTTATATTTTTATCTAGATATTGCTTGACCCTTCTAGTAGAAGATAATCTTCATGGAACCATGGACCTTGTCCATCTTGGTTGCTCCTGCATCCCAGCACATAAAGTGGGCTTGGCATAATAAGGGTAAAATCAAGGATTATTGAATGAATGAATGATGTTCGCTGTCTCTTAAAATCTATTTTCTATGTAGGCTGAGACTGATCAGATTATTTTAAATGTAACTTTCAACTTCCCGAATGATCACCATTGTTTTCCTTGAGTGTCACTTAATTTTTTGCAAGCATTTTGTGGTGCTAATAGGCTTGAGTATTGGTGAATAATTTGAAATTATGCTAGGACAGCAAGGGCATGAGGGCAGAGTGGGGGTTCTGGACCATCGTATAAAGCCAAGCATACAAGACATGGTGCACAAGAAAACTCACAAGGAAGTTTTGAAGATATGTAAAATGCAAAGAGAGTGCATATATTTTCACTGTATAGTTTGTAGTCAATCTTTAAAATGCAGTTCCGAATATAAAAGTGAATTTATAAAAATGTTCAGTGTGCCTTGGAAACAAACACAGCTAGTTTGGGATGGAGTCAGTAACTGAAGAGTTTTGTCTACTTTGTTGTTGAAAACTAAAGGGTTGATCTAAGCTCTCCTCACTTGAGTGCATCTATCAGAGCCAGAGTTGATTACTTTACGGTTGTCGATTCAAGGAATAAGATAACCAGGGATGAACTTTCAGGCTTAGTTGAAAATGAAGAATCATCAATTGAGCTATAAATCACTTGGATTTTGAACATCAATTTAATCTGGATTTCATCTATAACAAAAGATAACATAATTTAGTGTATATTTTTAAATTAACTATATACATAAATCTAATTTTTAAAGGAAGATTCATGAATCCCTTGGGTGAAAAGATTCTGTGTCACATTCCTCTTAAATGACACCCAGATGGCTTATGTAATTGTGCTGCAGCTTTGATAATATTTCTTGATAGCTGGGTGCAGTCTGTATTACGGCTATAAATTGCTCTGGTTCCTTGTTGAGAAATATTGTTTTCTGTTACCTATTTTGTGAATGGTAGATCATTGTCATGCAGAGTAGTACTGCAATTTACAGACTTATTTTTCAGTAGTCACATTTTGCTTGAAAACTTGTCACTTCTGCCTAAAGTTATTCCTTTCATAAATGCCCCAAATATCTGAAGCACTTCAGGCAAAATTTTAAATCTAAAGCCTTTCTTTAACTCACTTCTAGAAATAATATGTTATTACACAGTGACTGACAGCATTGCCTTTTCTTAGTAATGGGAGTCATCAAGGAAAGCTTGTTCAACAGGACACTCTGACTCAGGCTGAGTTAAGGAAGTATCTTTTACTTTGTTCCTCTAGGGTGTTTATATCTATTTATAGCATTCATTACTTTATTTTGAAAGCAATATAATGAGTCTCCATTAGTAGTGAGTTTCTCGAGAGCAGGCGATTCAACTGCCATGTCAACCTTTGTAAACTCAGGTTCCAGTATCGTTCTTGGCACATAGTAAGTATTAAATAAATAGTTGTTGAACTTGAAATCCAGAAAAATGCTTTTTTCTTTTCAGTTACCTTCTCAGAGGCATTTCAGGTTTTGCATTTATTTTCTCCTCCTCTCAATGATCCCATTCTATTCTGGGGTTAGCGCTTTTATGGCCTTGGCTAGCTTTTCCCATGTGAGCCGTTCGCACTTGTGTTAGCTTTCAGAGACTTTTTGTATGGTTGCTGCTTCTAATCTTTTTTGATGCAGCAGACCAGATAACTAATCATATTAAAACAATGAGCTAAATTTTACAGACTGTTAAATTCTGAACAACTTCGAACAAAGCTATATGCTTAACCTTGCATTAAGCATCATGGTGGTGCAAAGAAACTATAAGACAAAATTCCTCCCCAATTTATTTAGAAAGGCAATATGTAAAAAGAATGCAAGAAGGTAATATATATTCACTACTGAATTGTGCAGTGCAGAGGAGAGTAAAGGGAGTAAGGCTAAGGGACACCAGAAATAAAAGAAGGTTTAAATTTTCATGACAGGCTATATGATTCAATCTAAACCTTGAAAGCTAAGCAGAGAGAAAGAGACCAGGGGCTTCACAGTCTTGAGAGGAAGAAGACTAGTATAGCAAATATTAAATTTTTTTTTAATTTTAGATCTAGAACTCTCCAATTTCTTCTGGGTCACTCAGAGAATTCTATTTATGTTTAACCATTAATTTTCTATTTAGTGTTATTTTTACATGTAGTTGCTTCATCATTTAGAGTTGGATAGAATGTAACTTCTGAGGGAAATATTTTGACACTTTAGAAAGGATGATAATGTTTTACACAACAGTGCTGATTAATGGGTCATAAGGTTTGGGTTTCTGCAATAAGCAGTGACACTCTGGACAGGACAGGTGTGTGTGTCACGGCTCAGCAGCAAATGAATATGCTTAGAGTGCCCCATAAACAGCCTAAACCCTTCCTCTGACCTTATGGAACAATTGTATTATTTAATTATTTTCTGATAAAATGAAGACAGTTCAATAAAACATCAATCTCAGCATACTCAAAACAACAATAAAATTATTCTAAGTGTTCTTAAAATATAAGTTATTACAGTTAATGAAAGGACTTTTCTTTATTGGCTTTATGAACGTGTTCGTCCCATCTTCTGATATGTGCCTTTTGGAAGACTGTTCAAAAATTCTTTGGTGGAAAACTCTGTATTCTCTATTAGGATGCATATCTGAAACAACCAAATCTCTGATCATGATTCCAGAAAGCAAATGATTCAAGCAGAAGGTAGATCACTTTCAGCAAATAAAAAGAGAAGAACCAATTTCTGGGTGTTTTAATTCTCTGTAACTCAGTAACGGCACAGTACTCACTAGTGATGACTGAAAGAAAGGTCTTCCAATGGAGTCTACTGTTAATGCACGTAGGACTTGGAGGGTTTGGTGATTTAGCAAGAACCTAGGGCAGCTAACTTATTGAGAGTAAAAAAAAAGAATTCTAATAATCCATCATGAAATTCAGTTCTTTTTGATGGTACCAGTGAAATATATGATGGAAAATCCAGCCAGATATTTAATTACATACTATTATTTATTTAGTTTTTATTACATTTATTAGGGTGACATTGTTTAATAAAATTACACAGGTTTCAGGTGTACCGTTCTACAATACATCATGTCTACATCATGTTGTGCGTTTACCACCGCAAGTCAAATCTCCTTTCATCACCATTACCCCCCTTTTACTTACCTTCTTCTACCTCCCGTCTCCCCCCTCTCTAACAATCCACACTGTTGTCTGTGTCTACGAGTCTTTTTTTTCTTTCCTCAATCCCTTCACCCATCTGATTACATACTATTCAGAGCATCGAGATTAACCTTTCTTCTCCTTAGCTTCAAGTTCATATTGTAACCAAAGCACCTTACTTCAAGATTTGTTTAAATTATCACCTTCTTTTTGAAATCTTCTCATGTTAGCAGAATTAATGACTTTTTCTCTCTAAATCAGCCATTCCGTGCTTATATCAATAAATAGGACATCTTTTTGTTTCATTGTAGTTATATCCATCTCTTCTAAGGTGTGGTTTCCTCAGGGATGGCCATCGGGTTTTGCTCATTATTGTATCTCTAGGACATAGTAGATACTCAATTTTCATCATAGCATGTGAGCACACTTAGTATTAGTTTGCTTGATAGTCTCTGTTTTTTTTTCCACTAAAACAATACAGCCTTGACATACTATTGAATCTTACTTAAATATTCTTACAACAGGATATATTTGCAGAGTGGTAGTATTTCATCTACTTAATGCAAGAAGTTTTAATTACTAAGGGCACCCATGGAAATAATTATGTTGGCTGACCCAAAAGGTGGTTCACAGCATGAAGACCAAAAATTGAAGTATAATTAGGTTTTAGTACATTTCAGTTTTTATTAGAGAGGAGTAGGAAATGAAGCAAGAGCTTCAGAATTTGAAAGAATTTTAGAATATAAAATAGTTTTTTTTTCCTGTGAGAAAATAGCAGCAACAAAACTATATCACATTATGGATTCTTAGAGAAATGCTTATTTATGACATTTATAAAAACAGGGGTGAATTACATGTAACAATATTTCATTTACTCATTTCACTTATTCTCTATAATAAACTGATATTCTTTATAACTCATTGATCTAGAAAATAATTTCTTGGTATAAAAAGATGACTTTGGGATTATAGTGAAAAGAGCACTAAATTTGAAGCCAGGAAGCTTGAATTTGAGTACTGGTTTGACGCATTTAGAATTGTGTGGTTATGGCAAAGTTCCTCTATTTCTTTGAGGTTCAGGTACTTCATCTGTCAAATGGAGATAACAATTTTAGTCTCAGAGGAATTCAATGCTTACCTACCTCTAAGAACCATGGGAATTAAGTGGGATGACCTATTATCCTTCACGTCATAGTGTATAATTCCAGGCCTGAACAGCTTCTTCATTTGCCAGGTCAGAGTAAATTTCACATAGGAAGTAGTATACTGGAACAGCTTGTTATATATCTAAATCGGAGTTGTCAAACTCATTTTCACCAGGGACCACATCAGCCTCATGATTACTTTCAAAGGGCCAAATGTAATTTCAACTCCTTAACAGTTAAGGCATAGTTACACTTGTACAGTCCTAAAATTATTTTGGTCTGGATGGTAATGTATCTTTGAATATAGGCTACTTTCCCAATGTACGTACTGGTGGAGCTTGACTGGGCGAGCTCCCAGCCAGTCCATTCAGCTAGTTGAATGTCAATCCCGCTAACATATATAATTTCAGTGTCACCACTAACCCGGCAGGAACTCAGCGCTCTCTGCATAACATTGGGGCCAAGAGGTCAGAGGTCCAGCTTCTCCAGGAGTTTTCTAAGTGGCTTCAGGAACTCATTTTAAGATGTATAACCCAATGATTCTCTGACTCTGTGAAAGTCAATGTATTACAGTAAAGTCTGTCTAGGGTTCAATGTTTTCTGCATTATTGGGAACTTGGGATTTGAAGTTCTGTTCCTTTTATTCCATAACTGTATCAGCCTGCCCTGAGAGTCATGACAAACTACTCTCTCCCCGTGAAATAGGGGACAAAAGACAGCTTTGCAGTATGATCTGCTTCTTGAAAATTCAAATAAATTAATACCTTTTGTTTTTCCTCTTTTGACCTCTTTCTGCCTTCTGTTCCCATCCCCTGCAGCTAGCTGGAGACTCAAATCATTGGGAAGCCAAATTGCAAAGCTAGTAGATATTTTTACAATTATGTAGAGGATTTCTGGTATAAAGATTATTTGAAGGGCATGGTAGGAGACAGCAGTAGTTGGAGCATATTTGAGCCTGATCTTAAAGTGTTTGAATAAGCAATAACCATTTAACAATGTTAATTATCATCTATGATAGGCGAAGTGCTGTCAGATCACCAGTATGTCATGAAGAATAACAAGCAAGCTTCTTCTTGCCATTGTGAACTTTTTAGTTTAGACAGGATGTTGAAGTTTGGAGTTTTGACTACTGACACTTCTTTCTCCATTTCTAACCAACAGAAAATAGAGACAGGAGTGCAAATAGGGATCAAATTATCATTTTTATCATTAGTAGCAGTGCCTAGTAGTTGGAAAAGCTACAATGCAGAATTCAGTGTTGACTTGAGACAAAAATGTGGCATTATTACTGGGTCCCTAAATGTAGACTTTAGAGCTACAGGCAACCTGTGAGGAGGGCTGTGCAGGGAAAGTATTCCACATGCTCTCACCTGTCAGCTACATGGCTGTGCTCTGACAGAGAGGGACCGAAGGAAAGAATGGTGGGCCTCTACTTGTGCCTCAAGGAGAGGACCTGGGCTCTTCCAGAAGTGCTGATTACATGGGGATAGGAGACAAAGGAGGGACTTAGTCTCTGTGGCAGGAAGTGAAATAGACACAATTTTTCTTTTTTCCCCCTCCACATTTGAACCTAAATAGCCCTGTTCCTTTTTTCATATGGCCCAGTGAACATGAAATATTAACTAATAAAATTATCTACTTCTGATATAAAATAAAGAGGTAGATGTGGTAACTAAAAATTTATTTCTCTGTTGTAGTAAAGGAGGGCAGGGGTGAAAGTTTATTCTGAAAGAAAATGGTGTTTTGTCCTAATAATGAGAGACAAAATGTGTACACAAAGAACTCCTGTAACTAAAGTTTCCTAAAAATTTAAATATTATAGCAACTTAATCATGTGTGTTCATTGAAATTATGTTAAATCCTTCTGGAATGAAGCCAGATATAAATAATCAAGTAAATACTTGTTCTTATCTTTTAATGAACAGTTCTATTGCCTCTCTGATGTCAAAGAAATACAAAAATAATAATGTTTTGTGAGGAAAACAAATTGAATCACAAGCTTCTATGCAGATAATCACAATTGAAAGAGAATATGCCATACTTTTATTAATATTACAAATAATAATAATAGTTGTTTTGTACTAAGGTCCCATGTCAACTAGGACTGGATTACATTTTTCATGACAATTACATTTATCCAAAATTTGTGGATAACATTTAAATGTATGTTTTATGTCATTGTCCTTATAAAAAATTCTCTCATACCTATGTTGTACCTTTAAATTATGTTTCAAGGTCCTAGAAGAGATTATTCTTGAATAGTCTCTTCTAGGACCTCTTCCACAGTTTTCTTTTTTCTCATCTACATTATCTCTTAGCTGTTAGAAATCCTGTAGTACTCCCTTAAAAGCATAGTTAGCACTTACCCAACAGTACCAGGCATTCATTTTATATGTTGATGCTTCCCTTGCCCCGCGAGCAGAAATGGAGCTCTGTATGTCTCCATACTCTCCTCCCACAATTCCGCCTCACTTAGCACCTTATATGCAATAAATCCACAATAATCGTTAACTTTTGGTTAATATCTTCTGTGAGTCAGATAGTAGGAGGATCCTTACAATTTGATTTTCTGTTTGTTTAAATAGCATTAACTCGTATACATCACCTAATTATGTGAAAGGTAAATAGATTTCATTCTCATGCATAGCAAAATAACTTGTTTCTGAATATATGTTAACATTTTAGACCTCCCATACTGGATATTGAATCATGATAAACTTTTCTATGTAATCTTGTCCTAAAATGGGAAACATTAGTTTCCTAGTTTGGCAGTTTTGTTCTTTAGCATCTTCATCTTCCAAGATATGTAGGATAATCATAAAGAGAGAATTTTCAGATAAAAATCACGATGTGATTGAAAGGTCTATCACTCACTTGGGAATCAGGAACTTTGCTTTATTTCCTCTTCGGCTTCTGATATGTAATGGGACTTTGGGAAGTTTGTTCATTCTTATTTAGCTAATACTCATGGAATATTTATTGTGTATCAGTAACTGTTCTAGACTCCGGAGATGTAATAAACAAAATATGCAAATATTTTTACTTCTATGGGGCATAATTCTCGTTACCCTTTTTAGCTTTGGTATATTTCCCTATAAATAAAAACACTCTGCTTGATAAAGGAATGAACCTGAAAATCTCTTTGGATCCTTTCATGTTTAGCACGCCAGACTAGGATTATGACATATAATGGTTGTGGTAGTTAAGGGCTAGAAGTTATGAATGCCGAATGGGAAACATTGGGCTTTTCCAAGATATTGACCGTACAGTACAGTGACTAAGTACAGCTTGGCAACTACAGGGGCAAGTATCATTTTATTACCACCAGCAAGGAAGCCAGTCCCCAAACAGGGGACTTCTGCTTTATGTCTAAGCTAGTCAGGCTTTGGTTCAGCTCTCAACCTGTTTTTATTTTTTTTATTGATTTGCTAAAGTAGAAAATTATTCTAAGAGAGGAACCACTTCAACTTGCAAAATGAGTGCTGTTAACCTATGTCAATGTGGCAGCAGAATTTGGGATTGTGTACAAACCTTGTTTACCCATTAAGAATTTAATAAATACTGGGTCTCAGAAATTAATCTTCAGACTTCCATGAATATATGGTACTAATTTACATTATTCTCTGAAACCATCTTACTAACTTTCTATGGCCTTTAAGAAATAAGACTGAATCACAGGGTTCTACTGTAAGCTTAAAAAATACTGTCACAGAGACTGTCTGGTGTAGCTCATGTGAAAGGAAATATCAGGTGAATCAAAGCCAAACCTGAGAGAACAGCACTGGAATCAATAAACAAGTAAGTCATTAATTCTTGTTTGATTCTAAGTACACTATAACTTACAGTCGCTGCCCACAATATGCACATAAAATAAACATAATGTGACGTGATGTATACACCCTATGTACCTAGGGGTATGAGACACACAAAGCGGTGAATAAATTTTTCTTTATGAAAGACTTCAAAGTGGAGATAACACATGAACTGGGTAATGAGAAGTGTGGAGGCTCTTACTGTTCTCTGAAAAACAGGAAGAGCATGCCAGGCAGAAGGAATAGCACATATCGTGAAAAAAGTACAAAAGTGGTATGGAGTGACCAGTGAAAAGCGAGCTGTGGACTCCCGGCCTCTGCCACTGCACGCTGAGAGCCGAGAAGCCATTGTTCCCATCCTCAGCACAGGAAAAGTGCCGAGCACTCACCGGGCAATCCACTAATTGCTGGAGACTTAGCATGGACTAACCTGAGACACAAACTCCCCGGACCCGGCAGTGGTTGGGGAAATACTCACATGAGTTTCAGCTTCAGGAACCCCACCGAGATCTCAGGGTGAAGATAAGAAAAAGTCCTCTTGCGTGAAAAAGCAGATGGAGGGAAAATAACCATTTTGAAATATACTGAGAGCACTGTTTTCATTGACAAAGGCCTACCCATAGGGGCGACTTCTTTACTAGGGCCTAGCCAGCATGGGTTTCACCAGGGTCAAACCAGTTTGGGCTTCACCAGAGCCTGACCCAGAGGACGAAAGGAAATGCCAAACTCCGTCGCCTCCCTAGCCTTCCCATCTCATATAAGAGGTAGGGAGAGACACAGAAGCACGTGTTGGGTCACAGCCCAAGGGCACAGACCCGCTAAAGACTGAGATGTAATCATAGGAATGGAGAACGTTTTCCTTACCCACTTGCACTTTACCCCTACATTTAGAAGGTTCCTGTGTAATAACTGGGGATTTCGGGGCAAAGACCTGCAAAGCTCATGCTTTATTTGAGAAAAGCCTCCAGGACAAACCAGACACAACAGGGAAGGCAAAACAAAGGCAGTGGAAGCAGTTTTAGCCTTTGATACCTAGAGCTATGGCAAACAGTAAACGCAGCCTGAACCCGGCCAAATAAACATAAAACCTCCCACTGAAGGCCTGCTTTCCTCAGTTCCATTCACCCAACACATTATGTGTGGCTTCAAATAAACATTACAAGACACACTAAAAGGCAAAAACAATTAGAAGAGACAAATCAAACATTACAAACAGACTCAGATATGACAGAGATTTAGGAATTATCAGATGAGAAATTTAAGAGATATTATTAATACAATAAGGAGTCATGTAAAAAGTGAGCAGCATGTGAGAACACATTAGTAATATAAGCAGAGAGAGGGAAACTCAAAAAAATCAAGAGGAATAATAATAAAAACACTAACAGAAATGAAGAATGCCTTTCATGAGCTCACTAGTAGACTGGACATGTTCAAGGAAAGAATCAAGGCACCTGAATATATGTCAGTAGAAACTTCTGAAAGTGAAAAATAAAGAGAAAAAAGAAAACAATTATAATAACATAGCCAAGTACTAATAGGTGTAGCCTATATCTAATGGAAATGTCAGAAGGAGAAGGTAATCAGAGAGGGAAAGGAGAAATATTTGAAGTAAGATCTGATTATTTCCCTGAATTAATGACAACCATCAAACCACAGATTCAGAAGCTTAGAAAATGCCAAAAACCCACACCTGGTTGTATTATATTTAATCCGTAGTCAGATCAAAGGCAAAGAGACCATCTTGAATCAGTGTGGAGAGGTGGGATAATATGTAATAGAGGAACAAGCAAAGAATGATATCAGTTATCTTCAAAATGCAAGATGAAAATGGAGTGAGATATTTAAAGCTATTAAAGAAAACAAAACCATTAAAGAAAATAAAAGCACAAACCCAGAATTCCATATCCAGCACAATTATCTTTCAAAATTGAAATGGAAATAAAGATATTTTTAGAAAAGCCCAAATTGATGAAATTTGTTGTCAGGTCAAAATTGAAATGGAAATAAAGATATTTTTAGAAAAGCCCAAATTGATGAAATTTGTTGTCAGTAGATCGCTGGGTCAAAAGACAGATCCATTTTAATTTTTTGAGGTACCCAACAATTTATAAAAAGAATTATATAATGTGATTAAGTGGGATTTATTCTAGATATGTGAGTCTAGTTTAACATTGAAAATCAACTAATGTAATCCATCATATCAATGAATGAAAAAAGAAAAATCATATGATCACACAAATAGATACATAAAATTAATCTGATAAAATCCAACACCCATACACAGGTAAAGGTAAACTTTCTCAACACAGTAAAGAACATATACAAAACCCTATAGTTAACATCACACTGAAAGGTGGAAAACTAGGTGCTTTCCCCCTAAGATGGAGACCAAAGGGGATATGTCCCTTCTCCTCATTTACACAATGCTTGAAATTCTAGTTAAGTTAATAAGACAAGAAAAGGAAATAAAAGATGTACAGATTCAGAAAGAAATAAAACACTCTTTGTTCCAGGTGACATAATTTTCTATAGAGAAAATCTGAAAGAAATGACAACAAAACTAGAACTAATAATAAACAATTTAGCAAGGTTGTAATATATAAGATTAACATAAAAAGTCCATTGCTTTCCTTTATGCCACAGTGAATAATTGGAAGTTGGAATAAAAAATATACCACCATTTAAATTAACATCAAAACAAAGTACCCAGATATAAATAAAAAATGTGTAAGATTTGTATGATAAAAACTATAAAACTATGATCAAAGAAGTCCTAAATAAATGGAAAAATATTACAAGTTGGATAGAAAAATTTAGTATTGTTATAATGTCAGTTCTTCTCAGCTGCTTACAGATCCAACACAATCTCAATCTAAATCCCAGCAAATTGTTTTGTGGATATTGGTGAACTTAAAAGCAACATGGTACTGAAGAAGAGCAAAGTCACAGGTTTCACACAACCCATTTTCAAGAATTATAACACAGCTGCAGTAATCAAGATGATGTGGTTTTGGTGAAAGAGCAGACAGATACTTCAAGGAAGCAGATCCTCACCAATGTCATCATTTGATTTTTGACGAAGAAGTAGTGAAGGTGATTCAGTGGAAGGACGGCAGTCTTTTCAACAAATGGTGCTGTTACATCTGGACATCCATGCGCAATGATTAAGTAACTAACTAAATGAATGAATGAAAAAATAAATAAATCTAGGAAATGACCTTGCACCGTTTATAATAATTAACTCAAGGTTGATATACACCTAAATGTAAAGCACAAAAGTATCAAACTTCTAGAAGATCTAGGCAAGCTTTGGTTTAGTGATGACTTTTTGTATACAACACCAAAAGCTGGATCCATGACGTTAGACATCATTGAGGTTAAAATTTCAGCTCTGTGGAAGACCTTATCGAGAGAAGGAAAAGACAAGTCACAGACTTAGACATGATACTTGCAAATAACACATTGGATAAAAGATTTGCTGCCAAAATATACAAAAAACTCCACAAAATCAACAATAAAATAAACAATCCAAATTTCTAAAAAATGGGCAAAAATTCTGAAGACATGACTAAATAAGATACATAGATGGGAAATAAACTTATATGAAGATTATTCCACATCATACAAAATTAGGGAATTGCGAGTTAAAGCAATGAGACACTATACTACACACCTATTACAATTGGTAAAATTTAAAACACTGACAAAATCAAGTACTGGTGAGAATATGGAGCAATAAGAACTCTTTCCTATTGCTGGTGAAGATGCAAAATGGTTCCATCATTTTGGAAGATGGTTTACTAAAAGGTTACACATAGGCTTAACATATAGTCTAGTAATCACAGTTATAGGTACTTCCCCAAATGAGTTGAAAACTTATGTCCATACAAAAGCCATGTATGAATGTTTACACCATCTTTATTCATACATGCCAAAACTTGGAAGGCATAAGTATATTTTTCCATGCATGGGTGGATAAATGAACTGTGGTACATTTATACTATACGGTAAATGTTTTTCAGTGATAAGGAGAAAAGAGCCAGAGAAAGAGACAGAGGAACTTTAAATGCCTGTTGCTGGGTGGAAGAAACCAGTCTGGAAAGACTATATGCTGTATGATTCCAACTGTATGGGCTTCTGGGAAAAGCAAACACATAGAGACATTGAAAAAATCATTGGTTTCCAGGGCTTCACAGGGAGGGAGGAAGAAAGAAAGGATTAGTTCGTGCATAAAGGAATTTTAGGGCAGTGCAACTATTATGTATATTGGATATGTGATATCACGCATTTTCAAAACCTTTAGAAATATACAACACAGTAAACTATGGACTTTATTTAATCATAATGTATCAGTATTGGTTTATCAATTTTAAGGAATGTACCACACCAATGCAAGATATAAATAACGGGGAAGACTGTGTTTTGGGGTGTAGATACGTGGAAACTCTGCAGTTTCTGCAAAATTTTTCTGTAAACTCAAACTTTTTTTAAAGCATGAGCTGAACTGCTTAGTGTGGGAGATAAGAGTGAAAAATTAATTTGAGGGTCATATGGGGAAGTGCTATCTATATAAGCATGTTTTTTTTAGAAAATGCTTTATCTTCGTCCACAATAGATTTGAGATGGCTCATGGAAATTGACAATACAAAAGTTGCATGTCAATCATAAATGAATAAATCAAACCATGAAAAAAGATTAAAGTGGGAGGTTAATACATATACGCAGAAAGTCAGCTATGCAGAGCCTGCAGACATAAAGGTTTATGGAGCTTCTATATCTGACATAACCAGTTAACCCAGAGCCACTTGGGATCCACAGTAAAAAAACAGATGTATAGTTATTAGCATAGCTCTTATTATTTAATTTCAAAGCATAGCAAGTGTAGCTACTCCTTAAATAATTTTTGTTTCAAGCAGCATTTTATTGGGGCAGTGCTGAAGGGTGGCACACAACAGAAAATCATCCACAACAAAAGATAACTCTACTAATGTAAATTATTTATTTATTGTGATAATAAGTGGGAGCATGTTTTATATTTCAGAGTTTAGTAATTTTGTACTTTTCTCTCTTTCTTCTAGATTCAGTTCATTTTAAAATTTATTTTAAAAATGGGTGTTGACCACCTACTGTGTCCCAGATATTTATCTAGATATTAGGGAAAACTGAAAATAAATGGGGCTTTCACTACAGTAAATTAATCAACAATTCTTCAGAAATATTTCACAGTGATAAGTTTAAGAATGAATGTTAAAATTATAACTTCATAATAATTTGAAATGCACATTTTATTATACTATCATTTATTGAAAGAACTATGCATAATTTATTAATCTTAAAGTGAATGAAGAAGAATGATTTATAGCAAGCAAATAAGTAGAATTTTGCTCTATATCATTCAAATGAGTTTAGGTTAGTTCTCACTTCCAATGTATAGTATTACTAGCAATTCATGAGAACAGCTCGTATGAAATCTCCAACTGGACAGCCATTTTTATACCAGCCTCTGTGGTGTAGCCAGGAGGCCATTACAGAAAGTATGAGAATTGGAAACCTTGAAGCCTTTCCAGCCCAGGATTGCATAAGGACTGCAGGGAATAGATTTGGAAGGGCTGAAGCCACACATTTTTGTTTATGTTTTAGGTGGGTCCTGGGTGTATTTCACCCAGAGGACTACTCCTAATCCCTCCCCTCCAGTCTTGTGAGATCTCTGAAACCTGTTTTCTCCAGGTGTTGCTAATTGCCCAGGCTGAAGTCACGGTGTTACCTTTAGTAGGCATATACTTGTTACATGGATACTGTGTTTGATTAAGGAGGGGTTACCAAATGACAACTCATTTTCCTGCCACAGTATCTCCATACCACTTGCAGTGGGTTGAATAGTGTCCCCCCAGATTCATGTCTACCTGGAACCTTGGAATGTGACCTTGCTTGGAAATAGGCTCTTTGCTGAGTTAATGAGTTAAGAATCTCAAGGTGGTATCTTACTTGATAGGGTGAGCCCTAAATCTGGTGACTGGTGCCCCTTAAAGAAAAGGCAAGGATGCAGAGACACATAGGTAATTAGACATGAAGACAAAGGCAGAGATTGCAGTGTATATTCAAGAGCCAAGGAGAGTGAGGATGTTGAGAATGCCCCCAAATTTGGAAAGGATTCTCTAGAGCCTTCAGAAGGAGCATGGCTCCTCTGATATATTAATTTCACACTTCCAACCTCCAGAACTGTGAGAATAAATTTTTTGTTGTTTGAAGTCACCCAGTTTGTGGTGATTTGTGATGGGAGCCCTAGGAAGCTAATGCATCCAACACACACCGTCTGTAGGGAACTGTGGAAAATGCAAGGAAATTGCCCAGCTGAATTCTGATACCTCATTATTCAGTGCAGTAAATAAAAAGTCAAAAACAAAACCTCTCTTATAAGGCAGGATCTTCCCAAATCCTTTTAGTGATGAAACAGAATCCAAAAAATAAATAAGAGGCATACATCTATATGCTTTTAAGACAGTCCTTGAATGAAATTCATCTGATGAATCACATCTAAGCCTAAAACATTGTAACTAAAAATCAGAATTTTTCGGCATGTGTCATGATTATTTTTATCCCTTTGTTATCAGTTTGTCATGCACTTATTAATAGGCTGAGTCAGATCCTACTTACTGATTACCTTTGAGCAAGTATTCTTTCTGCCTCAGTTTCCTTATTTGTCAGATGGTGATAATGATGGTTCCTAGTTATAGGTTTCTTGTCAGGATTTAATAAATCAATAAACATAAGACATTTAGAGTGATCCTTGACATACAGGAAGTTTCTAAAACATGTTAGATACCAGTGTCTGCTCAGCTAGTTAAGATTTGTTTTGGAGAGACAGTAGCATTGTAACTATTGACTTTAAAATAAGGAAAAAGTTACAAAAAATGAAATTCTGAACAACACTATTATTTAATCATAGATAGTATCATCAAAATATTGAGTGATTGGCCCTGGCTGTGTAGCTCATTTGGTTGGAACATTATCCCAATACGCCAAGGTTGTAGGTTTGATCCCCAATCAGGGTACATACAAGAATCAACCAATGAATGAATAAATAAGTGCAAAAACAAATCAGTCTCTCTCTCTCCCTCTCCCTCTCTCTCCCCATAGTCAACCTCTCTAAAATCAATGAAAAAATAGAAACATATTGAGTTATCTTCTAATCTTATAACTAGCAAGTAAAAGACCAAATACCATGTTTCAAATTTTAAACACTACATTTTTATTGCATTTTTATTTAATGCTAAGCTCTGACAAGGAAATAAATGTGTTATCTGCTCCATTAACTAAAATTTGTTCAGAAAAAAATCCTCATTACATTTGCAAAGTAGGATTTGCAAAACAAGCTGCCAAGACAGCTGTGCAGTTCTAAAAATAATAATAATGAGTGTAAGTATAACACATCACACTGGCTTAAAAAATGCATTTAGTCTTCTTCGAACTTTGAAATTGTTTATATTTTCATCAAGTTGGCATGTTATAAAAAATATTTTTGATTGCATGGTATGTTAAGACAGCATTTTTCAAAGGAGAATCTCTTAGGTAAATGTAAATTTTAAGTGTCTCATCAGCCATATCAGTCAGATGCTCAGCCAAATTGCATAATTTACTATACATTACCTGCCCACCACACACATATTTTTTTTTTCAGAGCTTGAAATAAAATCCAAAACTGGGAGTGACCCTTGGAGACTCTTTAGGCTATTGTCCTAGAGGAATAGACGTGGAAACTGAAGCTCAGAGCAGGGAAGTTACTTACTACATACCACACAGCAAAGAAGTGACAGACCTTCTGTGCTCCCGTCCTTCTTCTTGGTCTTTTGCTTTATTCTCCATGATACAGCTAAGTGCTTACTAATTGACACAGGGAAAGCCCATTCAGGATCGCTGGTTCGATTTCAACCTTGCTATTTCTGCTCTACGTCACATGCCTACACTTAACACTGTGGTCTCTGGAGCCAGAACGGTCAGGCTTGATTACCAGCATGTGACATCTGGCTGTGGGCTTCTGTATCTCTCTGGACCTCAGCATTCTCATCTGTAAAATGGGGAATATAATGGTGACTGCTTCCTAATGTTGCTATGAAAGTTAAATAAAGTAAATACACAAAATGCTTAGAAGAACATGTCATTCAATTAAAGTGAGCTATTAATAGTTTTACAGGATCTCCCTCAGATCGATTTCCTCAGCTATAACATGTAGGCATATTTATTGCACAGAAATACTGTCAGGATCAAATAAGATTCTCTGTGAGAATGCACATGGTACATATACAGAAATATGTGTGAGCTTATACATTAAATAAGCATGACTTATTACAAGAAATCAAAATGCAATTTAACATTTTTCACTGTCCTTTAAAAATGTGTACACTGAGGGGAATTTTTCCCCATCAGTTTTCTTAAAGTTGTATAACATTTACTCATTTACTAAATTTCAATTGTTCAGTTTGCCATAATATATATACCTCTTTATTCGAAGGATATTCTTTTCCCCACTGCCACCCTGAGTCAGCCACTAATGGGACGATACTGCCCAACCTTACATTCGCCCCCACTGCCCACACACTGACCACTGTCGTAGAGCCCTTCGAGGCTGCTCAGAGTAATGGAAGGGAGGCAGAGAGCTCTTCACTGACTGGTGCCACCATAGAAGATATTGGGGGTGGCTCTTCCTCTCCCATGGTTTGTTATGGGTTCTCCAGAGACTTCTCCCACTGAGCTCTCCAGCTGCAGTTCTGTCAGGTCAGTGGTGGTTTCCCGTCTTCAAACCACCACAACCCTGTCTGCCCCTGTTCTTCCAGGTTCCAGTCAGTATGGACCTCCCGTGCTGAAGACCCATTACTTCCCATCCTGTCCTCTTGGATTGGAATTAAAATGACTTTAGTTGGTTTCTTTCTGCCATGTGGCCCACACCTGGTATGTGAGAAACACTCAGCCATTTTGCATTGACCAACTTTGAGAATGCATACCAGTCAAAATATAGCCCTTCAATCAGCTCCTTCCCTCTGTCCTCTAGCTTTTTCAGGTAGGGATATATTTTGACATTGGTCTGCTATGCTCCCTAACATGGTGGGAAGAAGATCAAGGTCTCCCAGTGGACCTACTGAAGGTTTTTCTCTACGTTTGAAATGAAGATATCATCAAGCCCTGCCCCACTCTTTCTATATTTTCCTTATGGAATTTAGAGCAGTATACCAATGTTTATATCACTGATTTTTAAATATTCATATTCTTGACATTATCTTTTGAAATTCATGTATATTATATCCTGATGCCTTAATCAATCTGCAGTTAAAAAAATCCTGTTATATACACAATACCTATTCAATCAATATTGGTTAAAAATTGATGATTTTCCATTTTCTAGAACTAGTTAGTTAAGGTCAATGTCAGGAATACAGTTCACAGATAGTCTGAAGTGCTTATTGCTGCCTCAGACAGCTAAGGAGGAGTGTGTGTGTGTGTGGGGGGGGTGCGGAGGACAACTGTGACAGCCAGATCCCTGTACAAAGAAAGGCCAGGGGTCCGTCCGGCTTCACTGTTCTCAACACATGCAAGGAGGGAGGAGTGTTTAAATACTCATGGAAACAGTAGTGAGTACTGCAGCAAAGGGGTAGCTTCTGCACACAACAGCCTGGCTTACCCAAGTACATGCCGCCAAAGGCTTTCCTCTTTTAAACAAAAGGAATGTAGATTTAAGGTGCCCTCACACTGTGAGAGGATTCTTTGTTAATTAGCTTGACTATATCAATCATTTTCCTATGTATATGTATGTCAAACCATCACGCCATAAATACTTTAAAAATAAAATTTGTATTTTAAAAAAGAAGCTTCAAGTGAAGACCTGGAGAGGATTAGCCAAACAGCTGCCCCCACTGCCGACCAACGGTCATTCTTTGTTCGCTTTTTTTGGGAACCGTCTTCATCTTCTATTGGTTCTGCAGGCACAGTTATGCGTATGGATGAAGATATCTACAGATGCTTTCTCACTGAGCCAGAGAAAAGTAATAGATGGTTTATGGCCACACCTCAGATTTGGCTCTCCCTGCCAGTTTATGGCTTTCCCCGCTGGCCCAGGCTTATCGCTTACATCTGAATAAACTTGAGGCAACGTTCTCAGATAGAAGCAATCTACTCTCCAAAAGGAAAAGCGTAAATCATTTTATTGACGGTTCTAGCATATTAAAATGAGAGTCACTTTCCCATTCCCATAAGACACTTTGGTTTTCTGTAAGTTTATTAGAAAATATAAATTTAAAAACAAATCGGAACAGAAAAGTTAGTGGATCCACATCCTAAAACTGTCAGATTACATTCAGAATAGTGTGATTTTTCTCTGAATTAGGGCTTAAACAGGCTTGTTCATTTTACTCAGCACTAGATTTCTAGAATTCAGCTACATGGGTGTGTAGCCCTGGGTTTGATCCGTTTGCCCCAGACACCTCCTCTGTGAGCTGAGCTGTGTAGGCAGCCAGCCCTTCAGTGCGTACTAGTGAACAGGCCACATCGGGGGCAGTCAGTCTCCTGCCAGTGGGCATTCGGGTGGATTCAAGAGTTTTACTTTTGAAGACTACACATATGAGCCTCTTTTAACTCCAAGGTTTAATGATTCTTGGTGAATTGCTGGCTTTTAACATTTTTAATCTTTAAAATTAAGTTACCATGGTTAAATCTCTCATTAGTAGATGCTGTGTTTGTTTAGGGTGTTTTGTTATGTACGAGATGCTCTTGGTAATCTAAGTTCTGTTAGTTTTAGATTCCGGGGAAACAGGAATGCCAGTCCAGCCAAACAGGGTGCCAGTAAGGTAACACCTTTAGGATGTTGTGATGTGGCATTGTCTGAAAAAATGTGATTAAGTCAATCTTGTGATTTATAACTTTTAGTGATTTCCTAGAGAACAAAAGTTCACATTCCTTGGCTTGACACTCAAATCTCTCCATATTTTGTCCTTAAAGTGCATTTTTAGTTATTCTTACTGTAAGGTTTACTTAAACTTTCTTTAATTTAAAGAAGATATGTGAACATTGAGCAAACTCTCCATTATTTTTCAATTGTATTTTCCTGTATTGTTTCTATTAATCCTTCAAGATTCCACTCAGAAAACACTGCCTTCAGATGCCTTTTCTAGTTTCCTCAGGTAGATGTAATTTAATTTTCACGCACACACATACACACTAATGCCTGAATACTTATGAAAACTCTGGTGCCAGGTGCTAAACAGAGGGAAGAGCAGATACTATTCATCTTTAATCTAAAACATTAATGCCCAGGTTTATCATTCATATTATTCAAGAGATCTGTTTTCACTTTTTAAGGATGTTTTTTCTCATTAAGAACAATCAAAGGGATATGTCCAAGGCTATTAAAACATCTTACAAACAAACAAACAAAAAATCTCAGTTGTGTGATTAGTGCTGATGGCATTATTTGAAAAATGAATGTGAAACCTTTTATGGTGACTAAACTGGAAGAAACAGAGTTAATCTGGAAATGGTCTATGTTTCAAGTAACTTCATTTTTTAGGTCCCCCACGTATACCTAATTGGAAATCAGTCACACCAGTTTGGGCAAATGCTTATATCTATGTAAAGTATTCACATGTTATTGGCCTTGACTTCAGAAAAGCCATAAATGTTGGTACCAGCTCTAAGTGGAAATCAGCGTTGGTTATTCTTTTCTACTCCTGTCCCTCTTCTCCCTCCCCTCTCCCACACCCCTCATCAAAGCCACGTGTTTAGACCCCGATGATCTACCACCACATGCCTTTTATGATTTGCCACAAATATAAGCACTTTCCAGTTACAGTTTTCTCTCAAGTGTGTTAATAAACTTTGAAAAATTGTAAAGTATGTAAACAGTTGGCAAATATGAAGAGTTTTATGTCTTTTGCTATGTTATTTACTCTTTATATGGTACTATATGCATTTTATATACATAAAAACTTGTCACTATACTCCCCACTAGTGTAATAATTTGATATGTGTGCTTACTGATTTAATATGTTATTTTTCAGAGGTTGTTGTATGGGGGAATTTTTACCCTGTAATGTTTAGCTAGGTAATATTCGGGGGAAGATTTCTCCTATAATTTCAGTATCTCTCTGGATATAGGAAATAATTATTATTAACTACATTTCCTTATATTTTTATATTTACCTTCAAAACTACAATATAAGGAGTGATTGCAGGATATCACAAGAGGTACTTAGGATGTGTTAACCTTGAGGCACGTATTTTAGGTTTTGTCTTCTTTAGTCTTGGTATAATTATCTGGCTAATGGTGATCAATCATTATGATGTTGATGACAAGCATTTTTCATTGTTTCCAGTTCTATTTTTTAAAATCATTTACTTGACATCCTGAAGACTCAAATCCTTGAATCAATCCATCAAGCAGGAAGGTCACAGGTAGCAAGTAGATAAACCAATCTCCTAGTTTGCTATCTCAAGGCTGTACTCAGAGATTGAATCCTTTCATCGATTATGTTTGCTAGCATTTCTTAAAGCAGCAATTTTATAGAAGTGAAAGTGAGTTTTGCAAACTCTGGGCACACTCAGTGTCAGAAACACATCCATTCACTTAACACTTACTGAGGTCTGGTCAGATGCAGAGTCTTGGGAAAGAACACTCACCTCCTTGATAATGGTTTGCTGTCCCATCACAGCCACAAACAGAAAGTACTGTGAGGAGATGCCTCTTGAGTTGGGAAGCTTAAAGCTGAGCACTACGTGGGCTGAAGGTGAGGTCAGACTCTCCATTGAGCCCTGTGTGCTGGACTCTGATAAGCTCCAAATTTGTGTTGAAAACGTGCTTTCAGCCCAACAGAAGCCTGATCCTTTAAAAAAAACCACACAGTTTAATTTATAAAGTTTTCTTCTTTTGCCTGCATTATAGTGTGTTGTACATATTTTTCCTTTTCCACTGGAAGCTCTTTAGGATCAGGGATGACAGTGTCTCTCTACCTTGCCCTTGTCTGTAAAGGTAGACTGCCTAGTGCCAGAGTTTGAATGGCTTCCCCCATTACCTCATTTATGTAACAGTGTGAGTGGTGCAGTAGCTTTGGTAGATAGAATAGATTGATATTTTCACAAAGGCAGACAGTCCCCTCACAGAGAATTCATCTTTGCTCTGCACAAAACTGATAAACCTAGCTTGTCCTTCAATCTGTGGGAAGCACGGCCCTGTAAAATTCACCCTCTCCCTCTCCTGCTCTGAATCCCATTTAGAGACACTGGTTTTAAACGGTATTCATCACCTCTTTCTGCTCATCTTTACCAGTACTTAAAAAGAGATGACAGTTGAGATAGATGGTATTTTTCTCTTAAACTGGACAGGAGTTTGTCTGTAAAACAGGGTATGAAGGTAATGCCATATCAAATTTAGCAGATCACAAGTCTAGGGACATCAGGCTAGGAAAGGCCCTTTCTGATCTCCTGTATGAACGTCTTTGCAGTGACTCTACTTGGACATTCCCAGCAATGGAGAGCTCTGTCTCTTCCAGCGTGCACATTCTCTGGCCCACGGGGAAAATCAAGCACCTCGGAGCTTTGTGGTAAATAAGCCATTGGTAATCTAGCCTCATCTATATGCAACTTCTTATTTATTTTACTGGAATAGGGAAAGATCATTTAAACTGGTAGCAAGCATACCGTATACATACAGCCTCCTTTTTCATTGTTGAGGATTTCTATCCAGTTTGTGGAGTGGTTTATTGCTTTCTGATAATTAGGTTCATGTTTCTCTGTCTATAATCATGCAACAATATTTCATAGATTGCATTTTGACACAGCAATTTCGCAGAATCAGATTATGCATGTACATAACCTCCTCCCTGCCCTTTTTCTATCTGTGAGGGTACAAAGGTAAGCTTGAAAGGAAATGAGCCCTCTGTGAGCTTAGCTGCCACAAAAAAGCAATAACAGTTATTGAAAATTCCTGGAGTAATTGGGTTTATATGAAATGTTGTTGGTTTTTTTTTTCATTTTGGATTTGTCCCTGAGTGCTTATTTCATTTTCAGATAGCTCCAAGGAACTTGGGCTATTAATTTTTTTATGCATCACTCTGAATTTTCTAGGACTTGCCATCATTTTTATTAGTCATTCCTTATAACATCCCTGGGAGGAAAGTCAATATTATTCCTCCCCCTGCCACCTGGAAAACTCTAGACCTGAATAAGAGAAATGAATAGTTCCAGATCAGATTCCAGTCCAGAATTGTTCCCAGAAGAGCAGCACTTTTTAAAAGTCATCTTTGGGGGTCTGAGTAAACCAAGGGGTCAGTTAATAGCCTGGGAAACTGATTGCTTGAGGTAGTTCTTCCCGTAGTCCCACAAAACTGATGCACTCAGCCTCCGTACCTCTTCCATGGGTCACACTGGGTCTTCCATGCCCCTGCCTTAAGTAGCTTTTGAGTTTGTTTTCAAAATGTTCAAAGCCTGATACTATGAGAGTAGATTGATCTAATTTGGGGACGGGGATTGGGGAACATATCTTGAAGTAGCAATGTTTAGCTATATACCTGAAGGAAGTTAGGAGTAGAGAAAGTAAAAGTTGTGAGGAGCCATTAGCAGGGGCAGTGAAGACAGAAGAGGTGGTAGGGTTAAGTTAAGATCTGGAAAGTGGATCTGGAATGATGTTAGGTTTTATAGGTTGAATTTTGAATACAGGTGGGAGGTCCTGATGGAAATTTAAGTTCAACACCTCAGGGCCCAATCAGGTATTTTCAGCTGTGCTATTGAAACTTCCAGCAAATGGACTGAGAAGCAGTCATGATACAGCTGGATAATAAAGTAATTTTATATTATTCAACAATGCAATGCTGTTGTAATCTCAGGAAATGTCTGATGAATGAATGATGCAGAATATAGCATAAAACAATTGGAAGGTAATATGAACCTTTAAATTCATTAAAACCAGATATTTTGGATATCATTAAATATGAGGTCCATCCAGAAGTTGTTCAAGCATGTAATATGAAAACTAGAGACTTTTATTGTAGAAGATACAAGATACAGGGAACTGTACATAGGACAGTGATATCTTAGTCCCCTTCAATGTGGAACCTCACACAGTTCTTTCAGTATCTCTTCTACTGTTTAAAACACTCTGCAAAATACTTTTTGGGGGAATTGCCATCAGCTGCCCCATTGTATTTTCCTGAATCTTACCACTTTCAAAGGGATATCTCTTCCCTTTCAAAGGTGATTTTAGTTTTGGGACAAGCCAAAAGTCACAGAGCACCAAATCTGGGCTGTAGTGGAGCTGAGTCACCTGAGCGATATGATGTTTTGCAAAAAAAATCTGCAACAGACGTGATGAGTGAGCAGGTGTATCGTCACGATGAAGCTGCTAATCGCCAATTGCCCATAGCTATGACCACTTTCGTCATATTGCCTCTCCAACCAACAAAGAACAATGAGGTAGCACGCCTCATTAATTGGCCTGGAGGGGCATACTCATGATGGACAACACCTTCCCAATCAAAAACACAGTTACATAAGATGGAAATGCCACACGGTACACATGCTTACTCAACAGCATCTACCACCTCCACAGACTAGTACACTGAAGTTGTCATGGTTCACACATGCACATTCCAGTCCAACTCTCTTTGGCTGCCAGTTTACATTGATATCACACAAACCATACTTTTTATATTAGCAATGGCTGGACCTTTTCTGGACAGACCTCATATATCAACATGAAGAAAACCCTGCAATTGCAAACATGAGCTTCACTCTTTGTTGGTATTCCAGAATGATGCATGGGTCTCTTACTTATAAAATGGTCATCATGTTTTGTGCCAGAGTTAATGACTTTTAGATGACACTTGGAGAGAGATTTGTAGCAATATCTGATTGGTCATGGTCCAATTTTCTAAAAACCATCTTTACAGCATGGAATGAGGTAGCCTGCCAGTAATCAAGCTGAGAAACTCAGGATGGCAAGAAAAACCTATTCATCACTTCAATTTGAATTGGATTTAAGGTGTGTTGAGTGGAATTCGTCCATCCTGCCAAAGCCAATTGTATCTCGCTGATATTCTTACCACTGAATTTGTGGGTAGTTCTCCTGCTTTTTACTTTTCATCTTGCCTTGTCCTATCCGTACTTTGGAAGAAGGTACATGCAATAAAAATATAGAAACATATTTGTCATGTTAGTTTATTTTTGCTGAAAGTGCAAAGGATAATGTAAACTGTAAGATATAGTGGTCCTCTTGAGCTTTTTGGATATGCCTCATCCAGAATTAGTTCATTGGCTCCTGTAATGTACTCACTTTATTTCTTCCCCAGTACCTTTTGATGAATCCTGCTACGGTTCAATAATTTAGACTGAAGTTGTTATTTTTTTGGTCAAATGATTGACATAGGAAAAAGGGGCTGTTTATGAAATGTGCATATAATTGGATAGCATGAGCAGAGATTTTCAAGAAAAATTCAGCTTTTTTGCTCATGAATTGATTTAACAGTTGCCAACTAAGGTGCAGGGAAATTAAGTTCCATATGACACGTAGCCTGAGGTTCCTTGGAGGGAAGAAAAATGCTTTCACTTTTCAATGAGCTGTGGGAAATTGTTCCAAGATCATTACGAAAACTTTATTTCTGTGAGAAAGAGCCCTGTGGTCATTACAGCAGAAGGATTTTACAGTGTGAAAGGTTTCTACTGAATAAACCCCTGGGTCTCGATGCCATTGACCTTGGATCGTGGGAGGATACGGAGCACAGAGCTAGGATTGTAACCCCACAGAAGGAATTATCTTCTAGTAATGCTGCAGTGCTACAAATATTCTATGTTCTGTCTAAATGAATGAAACACCCAGCCACTAACCTGATTAAATGCTGTTTTTCTCTATTACATACGACTCAGTGTTCAAACTCTTTGCCCCATTTTTCAACTCATAGAAATTGATTTTAATTGAATATTTTCAAGTAAGAAAAATAAAGTTATATATCTGAACATATTTTTTCCAGTATTAGCTATAAGAGTGAAAAATGGAAACAATTTAAAGGAGTATACTCAATGATAAAGAAATTGTTAAATAAATTCAGCCATACAGAGGTAAAGACATTTTGTAGCCACTAAAAGTTTTTAGGTAGATGATGTAACTGTGGAAAATTGTTTTCTGTCTAATGTTATATAGCAGAAGTGAATCACCAGTCATAATAAGTGCAGCTAACATTAGGCCATTTTCCATGTGCCAGGTACTTTACATTCCTTCATCCTCGCAATAATTTTACGAGTAGATCCTGTTATTATCCCCAATTTACACGTGAAGGAACTGAGCACAGTTGCAGAGCTAGTAACCGCTGGGTCTGGAATTCGAAACCAGAGCGTGTGTCTGGAGGCCACCGTTCGCCATTACTCTGACAAGACCAGCAAACAAATGGCCATATTCACATTGATCATCCCTGGTAACACTCTGAGTTCATGTAAAAAGCTGGGAGAGAATATACAGAAATAAAATTAGTTAATGCTGGTGAAATTTGGAAGACACATTTAAAAAATTTCCTTCAGTGTTCTAACATATGCTTTTTACTATTTAAAAACATGACTTAGTAACATGTAACATTTGAGTACATGGTGCAAATTGTATTAAAGTGGGCCATTCACGTATTGACAAAAGAGAGATCTCCATCCCACATAGACACTTCATCCATTTGGAAACCCACTTCCAGAGGTCTAGTGTTAGATAGAGCCACCATAGAGCTACAGATGGGGGAAGAGAAGATGCTGGGAGAATGGGGCTTTTGTGGAAAACCAGAAGCAGTAGGATTTGCTAATTTGTAGGTCAGAGAATTGTCACCTGGGTCACTTGATGTTTTGCCAATACACTACACAAGATATAATGCATGAGCGGGCATGTTGTAGTGATGAATGGCCAGTCACTAGTTGCCCATAGCTTCGACCTTCTGAATCATCTGAATATTTTCTGTGGAGGAATGTTCGAGCTTAATGCAAAATTTGATGCCGATTTGTTGCTCTACTCACTCATTTTGAATGCAATGGCCACACGGTACACATGCTCACTCAACAGTGTCTACTGCCCCCACTGACTAGTACAGTGAAGTCATCATTGTCCACGTGTGTGCATTCCAGTCCACTCTCATTGGATGTCAGGTACATCAGTGTTGCGCAAACCATTCTCATTATATTAACAATGTTTGGACTTTTTCTGGACAGACCTCACATATATAGTTAAAGGCAGCAGGAGCTGAACTACCTAGTGGAATATAGAATATGAGATTGAGAAAGAAACGTGTGATTTATGTTAAACTTATTACAGACGCATTGTGAGAAAGTTGTGATTTGGGATGTAAAATTATCTGTAACATTTTTTAATGAGTTGAATAGCATAAAATTGTATTTTATATATTTTATAACTAAAAATATCTTATAAAGCTTTGCTTTTTTACTTGGAGTCTATGAATGGGTTTAGATAACTCTGCCCCTTAAAATTTTACAGCAAGTTTATATATGTGCATATGAGTATTTTTAAGGGGAAAACATCTGTGGTTTTCATCAAATATTCTCAAATGTCTGTGATGCCAAATTTACTATTACTAGCATTTTCACTAGTATGTTACACAAAAGACAAGGCTGGATGGGGGATGGATGGATGGATGGATAGATAGATAGATAGATAGATAGATAGATAGATTCCATCTATCAACGTAGTTGGAGAATTTTGTTGACTCTTCCTGTTAGGAATCTTCTCAATACATTGCTGGGACCTCTCTGTTGAAATGAAAATAGATAACACAAGCATTTAAAAGCCTGTAATCTATGGCCATTGAAAGTATAATGCATAGGGATTTTACACTGGGGCTGTAGCTCTAACTTGCACCTAGTGTTTGGACTAAAAATGGACCAGAAGTTTGGGGTGATGCCCCGAGGATCTTCCTGTGGATACCATGCTGCTAGCTAGTCACTTTAGCTACCTGAGGTGCATTAATCAGCAGTGTAACCTGTGATGATCCCTCAGATGAAGTCACTTCCCCAAGGACTAAGGCTCCATTAAGCCTCCTTTGCATACTTTGGTGACATCTGTTCTTTGCATTGTTGGGAAATCTGTTCTCATTGTTTAGAAAGCTATCTTTCAGGTTTTCAAAATCTACAAGTAACCAAAAATTCAAATAAACCTAAGACCTCATGTGATTCATTAAGGCACTAGTTTCTTAAAGCAAATAACCAATGAGCCAAGATTTAATCCTGATTTACAACTCAGGTTTTATTGCTTTTTACTTTATAACAGCTTTGTTGAGATGTATTTCATATTCATTGCTTTTATTAGAGTTTCTTTTCCCTTTTGTTAGCTATAAAAAAAGTGCATGTGGTATTTATATAGCAAATTGACTTTTGAAAAGAATATAGTTAATAGAAACACTTGGGTTTATAATATAGGATGGAGTAAGATTGTATGCAGAAAAAAAGAAATCGAATATATTCAAAGTTTCTAAATAACATATTAATTTTGTTACCTTTTTTCTTCCCATAATGCCTCCACTGACTCTACAATTGCTATTGTTCTAACATTTTATAATTTATCCAGTAAGATGTAAAATGAAGTACATGTCTTCGTTAGCAACATAAATTGCAACATTAAATACTTGACAGACTAGTATTTCATGTTGGTAGGTGACAGCCTTGCCCTGAGGTTCCCATGACACTCCCAGCTTACATGTTGGCTATTGTTTGGGAGGGCAATAAACCTATTTAAATACCCCCACAAGGTTGTCTATCCACTAGTGCATTCATTCAGTTTTTCACTTACTCAGCAAAGAGCAATTGACTGTCTCCTATATGTATTGACCTATTTTTATTTGTTATGGGAGTTACAAAATTAATAAAAATAATTCCCTGCTTTTAAGGAGGAATTTATAAATAACCAAAGTATTGTGTAGATTAAGGATTGTTCATAACAGGATACCATGGGAACACAAAGGGAAGAATGCGAACTGAGAGGTCGTAGAACGGTTGCGTGCAAAGGCAGCATTTCGTCACTGTGTTGAGGGCAGGTAGGATGTTGGTAGGCAAAGAGGAGAAAGGGTGCTAAGACTTTCCACTGAAGGCAAACATTGATTTATTGAGTGCTTGTATGTGCAAGGCACTGTGCTAAATGAATGCTGTCCTATGAGCCGAGTTCATTACTTATCTCCAGAATACAGAGAAAGAAATGGAAGCCTGTAGAGGTTTGCTTGGTTCTAGGGGAAAAGGGGGTGGGCACAAGCAGCAGAACCACCGCATTATTTGCTAAGCTGAATGAACATATTTCTTTTGTTCATTGTCATGTCTAGCACAGTGGTTGGCAAACTTTCTCTGAAAGGGCCAGATAATAAATACCTTAGTCTTTTCACATTTGCAAAATTTTTGTCACAGTTACTCACCTCTGCTGTTGTAGCTCAAAAGCAAACCATAGACCATATGTAAATGAATGAGCATGACTGTGTTCCAACAGAACTACTTATGGATACTGAACATTGAAATTTACATAATTTTCACATTGCATGAACTATACTTCCTATTCTGGTTTTGTTCAACCATTCAGAAATGCTAAAGCTGTTTTTTTGCTCATGGTTCTGCAGAATCAGCTGGCGAGTTGGATTCATCCTGTGGGACAGTTTGCTGACCTCTGATGGCACATTAACAGGTGCTAATGTAAACATTGTGTAAAACAATTAATGGAAAGAGTGACCTAGTCCTTGTCCAAGGCCACTGCATTATGTAACTCCTTGGTCCTCCATTTGACTTGGAGTCTATGTGAATGGCCTGGAAGTGAGCACTCAGCAGCTTGAGCAGCCAGTGGCTCTGGACTCCGACATGAAATGTATAATTTTGGACACTTTATACAGATGTATCTGCTGAAAAATAACAGGTCAGGAAATCATTTGAGACATCAGGCTTTGATTCTGTTATGGAGCCAAGAAATGTTTACAAGCCTACTCTTGAAATGAGCAGGTGGTCATTCCTTGTTATCTGGTTTGTCCATCTTTCAAGAGCAAGAGCTTTTTATATTATTTCCTTTTATATTATCTCCTTTAAGAACTATTGAGTTATCCTTAGTGGTCTCCTTTTGATTAAAAAAGTACATATGAAAAAAAGCCCTGGCTGTGTGACTCTGTTGGTTGGAACATCGTCCTGTACACCAAAGGGCTGTGGGTTGAATCCCAGTCCGGTGCATACAGGGGGCAACCAATCAATGTTTCTCTCACACTGATGTTTCTCTCGCTCTTTCTCTCTCTCTCTCTCTCCCCTACACACCATCTCCATCTGTCAAATCAACACACATATCTTCAAGTGGGGATTAAAAAGTTATATAAAAAAGCCCTGCTGTTTGATTTATTTATAAAGTACACATGATACAAATCTGATGATATCAAGAACATAAGCACCCCTATGTTCATTACAGCATTATTTGTAACTGCCAAGATATCCCAAGTGCCCATCAGTAGATGGATGAGTGGATAAAACAACTATGAGACATTTACGCAATGGAATACCACTCAGCCATACAAAAGAAACTTTTTCCCTTTGCAGCAGTATGGATGGACCTGGAGAACATTATGCTAAGTGAAATAAGCCAGTCAGAGAAAGACAAGTACCATGTTATTTCACTCGTATGTGGCATCTAATGAACTAACAAGGAAAATGGGGTCAGACTCATAGAGAGTAAGATGACAGCTAGTGGCAGGGAGGTGAGGGGTGGAAGGATGGAGCAAAAAGGACAAAGGGCTCATGGACATGGGCAAGTGTGTGGTGATTGCAGGTGGGAGGAGAGTATAAGAGGACTAAATGGTAACAGAAAGAATACAATAAAGATCAAATTTTTAAAAATTGGTGAAATGCAACATACTTGAATATACTAGCAAGATCAAGTATTCTCACAGCAACAGATACAAAGCTGTTGGCATCAGCAAGTGGGGGCCAGGGACATTCTAAGGTTCATTAGATAATTTGCTATACGTTCTTCATGGTTAGGCTTCTGGAATTCCATCCTTGTGGGTCTAAAAGTAGAGCCTTGTAACCCCTAGTATATTAGATCTTTTCATACAGGTCTGACTTCAAAGGCTTTGACAGTCTAATAACTATGAAGGTTCCACTTAATAAATTGTAAAGAGTGGCCTCAGCAAGTTATCTGTCCTGTCTTTGCATCGCTTCCCCCCCTGGAAAGGGGAGTAAGGGGAGCTGCTTCTTCGGGTCCATGCAGGATTAAATGAGATGAGTCACTTTATTTTAACTATGCTCTTTTTAGAGCTTCTGTTTATTTTAAATTCATGACAGAATTAAAAATAGAATTCAAGTAGTCCTCTGATTATTTTTGCAGCTCAATTTGTTTTTAGACCCTTTTGGCTGCCATGTTGAATGTGAGCGATCATAGTCTACCTTCATTCTGCCAACACTTGTCAAAAAGTACAATGTGCCCAGCCAGTCCTACTCTGGCCTTTAAAAAAAGGCTTTCTCCTTAAAACGTCATTTTGTTGATGGGGTGAATTAGCAAAAATATCACTTATCAGTTTATTTACTGCGTACTAGAACACTTATTCATTCTCCAGATTTCTGATTATGCTCTATAGTTATAATGATTTATGAAAACAAGTCTGAATATCTTATGCCAAATTCTTAGCAAGAGCCTAGCTCAAAATAAGATGTTAGTTTACATTATGGGAAGATTGATTCATTTGATTTTTCTCAAGGGAAAACAGTGTTTTAGTTTTAAAGATAAAATATATCACTGTGTTAGTGACTCTTTAGCCTCAGTAAGGAGGGTTTGCTGTAATTCTACAGAACTTTGCTCTGAAGCTCATTTCCACTGTGTATACTGATGCTTATCACTCAAGATAATTTTGTATCAGAGAAGAACAAGAATAGGATGTTTCCTTGGACAGTATCAGAACACCAGAGGGCATGTCTTTAGATAAACATGTTTCTCCCTTTGACCCTAAAGTCAGTAGAGTGTTGAGAAAGGTCTTATAATTTTTTAAATATACTGCAAGTTTATTTCCTCTGATTTGAATTTTAAAACTCCATGTCTTATATTTCAATTCAGAGGATTCTGTGGCAGACACAACATTACGTTTTGTTTACATCAGTGTTTCTCAACTTGGCTGTACCTGAGAACGAAGTGGAGAGTTAAAATGGAAAGGAAAGCTCATCCTTGGATTAATATGCACATCTTCCCTTTTTTATTGTTCTGCAATTACACTTGTCCCCACTTCCCCCCCATTACTCTTCCTGCACTACCCACCCCCACCTCCCACATTCAATCCACCCTTCCTCATTGTCTTTTAATTGGTTTGCAAGGGCCCAGAGATAAGGTTTTCTTTTCTCCCCCTTTTTTCTTATTTTTAAAAATAATGCCAGAAGACTTGAACACGTAGTTTGGGCTAAAAACAACAACAACAACAAACAGTGGTATCAATTGGCACTTCTCGAAGTTTAATGTGAATATAGGCACCTGTGGATTTTGTGAAACTGCCCTGGCTGTTCTGTAGGTCCAGGATGGGGCACTGACGGCATCAGTATTGCTGATCCAAACATCACCTTTTTAATAAGAAAGGTCTAAATGAAGGAAACATTTTAATCCATAAATGCCTGGATTAAACTACTTTCCATAAAGTAATTAATTCATGCTCTACAAATGATCTCATACTCTACATGTAAAAAAAAGACCATTCTTATTGTCACGCTGCTTAATTCAATTCTGTGTTTATCGAACACCTGTTAAATGCTATTTTGCCAGCCTTGTAAGGAATTTGCAAAGTAGAAAAATACAAACCCTATGAGGAGTAAAGGACTAACGCTAATGACCACAATTCAAAATGCAATGCATCATAAAAGAGGTGAAATTTTTAAAGTTTTGGTTAATTTTGAGATGTTATGTCTTTTTGTTAAGGGTTTTTTTTTTAGGTTTTGGAAATTCTTGACATCAAACGTTTTTTTTTTTTCCTTTTCTTTGAAAGACATCTGCGTGTGTTGGGGGGAGCTGGCTTTTAGGTGTTTTCATCTGTTTTGTTGACAAGTGCATCTAAAGCACATAGAACGGTGCATGACTAACAATCTTGGCAAGTGTGGGTGGAAGGCACGAGTATCTTTCTCCTTGTGTTTAGGAATGGTGACTCTTGAAAAGGGCAGTGTGATAGGAAACCCAGAGGAAGGGCGAAGACACCCAGCAATGTATGTCAGAGCTGGAACAGTTCATGAGGAGAAAACAGGGAAGGAACGGAAGGTCTTTGCAGAGTAACTCCTTTAGATCAGGCATTTCAATACCATACTAAGGAACAGAGTTCTCTGCCCACTTTCTGTGTCAGGTAATTAGTCCTTGACATTCACTGGAACTGTGGTTAAGAGAGAGGACAGTTTAAGCAGTCCCAGGCTGCGTGTCTGGAAAACTCAGTCCTCTTTGGGAAACTTTGAACCTACAGATGAAGAGAAGATCATGGGATCCTTATGAAGAATTTACAAATTTTACTTGAACAATGATGAACAGGTCTCTAAATATAGATCTTTTCTTCCAGTTTATTACCATATTCTTTTAAATAACCAGATATTTCTCTATTTCAGCTTCTTAAATAATCAAAAGCAAGTAGCAATATTCTGTAGTACTTTTAGGATTTAGAGAGAATAATAATGATAATATACAAGATTTTGATTATTATATAGGAAAACAAATTTATCTTATATCATTTATACTATATAATCACATGGTATAATCACATAATATTATCTCAGTGTCTCCAGTCAGATGTAAAAACTATTGTAAAAACTTCTTAAATTGTGTATCTTTTAGTTCTTAAGACATGTCCAACTGGAAGCATTGTATTAATCACTTCTTTTGTCCTCAAACCCCCAGTTTTTGAATATCTTTCAAAGAAGTAACAAAGTGATCAGCAGCTCAGTTGCCACGGGAATTAAAAGCAAAGTTTACGCCTCCCCACTGCCAGCTTACTTATACAAAACAAATGTCAGAGGCAGCTCCTGGGGAACTTGTAATGGTTTAATTTACATGTATGGAGTCAGCACAAAATTAATAGCGGTCTAGCACCAAGGTTTGTTAGCTAATTGCTGGGTTTTAATGTTAAGCAAAGGAGTGTGAATTTTAACAACACTATTTAAGAGCCTCTTTGGGAACCTGCTCTTTCCATTCCTCTTGGTGTACTGTGGGCTTTAAGCTATTTTCTGAATCCATTGTCTAATTCTTAAGTATTCAGGTGGCAGCCTCTGTTGTCTTGGGCCTTTGCACCACCCCCCCCAACACAATTCACTGGTCTCTTATCAGGAAACCAGGCCATGGGGCTCTGGTACTTTCTTCTTTACACGCCCTCTTTCCTGTAAAAGACAGACAATTCAGATTATCTCACAGGCTGCTGGAGAAATAACGTAAGAGTTTTCTAGAGTCTAACCTTACATTAAATTACTGTTGGTAGGGAGAACTCATTTTACTAATTTAAAGCCTAATCTATTTGTAACCAGTATGTTAACATACGTCTTATGGTGTAAACAAAATAGAATTTTTTTCTCCCACTGTCTCGTTACACTTCATTCAGTGGAGAATAATTTTTATTCATCCCTAGATGTAGCCTCTGGCTGGCCCATGGCCTCTCTACAGCCCTGCAGACACTTTTAAATCACAAATACAAAGTCAATTAATCAATTAGCATAGATCCTAAGGCAGTAATCTAAACTTCTGAACTTGATTTATCAACAGTTAAATCCTTCCTTCTTAGGGTCTCTTCCTTACTATCTCTTATCATCTCGCTGTTGCTGCCGTATTAACTCTCCCAGGCCCTCAGTTTTGTGGAGGGAGGGGATGTGTAAAAATAGTACAGGCCTTGTTTGTCTAGGTGGCTTCATAAACACAGCACCTTGGCAGATGTTTAAAGCTGAGGTCTTTGGGTAGGCCAGGCCAGTATAAAAGCTGTCTTTTTCTTTCTTGAGTGCTTTCTTTTTTATTTATTTATTTTTAGAAAAGGGAATGGAGGGAGGGAAACATCAATGTGTGATTGCCTCTTGCATGTCCCCTACTGCGGACCTGGCCTGCAACCCAGGCATGTGCCCTGACTGGGAATCAAACCAGTGATCCTTTGGTTTGAAGGCCAACACTCAGTCCACTGAGCCACACCAGCCAGGGCTCTTGAATGCTTTCTTCATGGTATCTTTAAGGATTCTTTGCCATATTCTCCCACCTGAAGTTCCCTTAACTGGCATCCCTGTTGCAGGTTGTTCCTTTGTAGATAGAGCCTTCCTCAGCTCCCAAGTGCCTTATGGTACAACGTCAGTCTTTGGGGTGAGGACCCTCTGCCCCTACACCCCAATTTAGCCTACTCAAGATGATTTCCTCATCTCTCTCTCTCTGTCTGGCACTACTTAGATCTTGGTAAAATATACCATTTTTAGATGTGAGTCAGGGCCCAGTTCTCTTCCTGCCGCAGAGAGGTAGCACCTCTGACCCTTCCTCGGTGGTGGTGGGGAAGAGAGGACTTAGAGCACAGCAGCGGGCTTCTCTGCAGAAACCTGGTGGACAGTGTCCTCCAAAATCCTATTTCTGACTCTCGAACTTCTGTTTATATCTTACAGTGGCTAAAGGGCCCAAGAGTAATGAAATACGTTCTTATTTGTCATCTATATTAATTCTGCATATGGACATTTGTGCAATATACAACATGCATTCTGGTAGCCACAATACTGGTTACTCAATTAAATCAGAGATAAGAAGAATCACAATTAAATATCTTATATATTTAAAAAAGTTGAGGATGGAGAGAATCCCATTCAATGTGGTTTCTTAACTATTGCTTAGGTACTGTTAATTAGATACACTATGGATTTTTATGGGAGATCAAAGATGTATATAATATAGCCATTGTCTTCATCAGCAGTCAACCAAATTGGAAAAGCCAGGAATGTGTAAAAGCTCAATATAGATGAATGTGCCTATGATATAGCTGATCAAATTACACTGATAAGACTTCTTGTAGTTGGACAATCTAGGTGATTTGGTACTTGACAAAGGAAAAGGTTAATTTGCTAGGCGTGGGGATATTTTGACACAATGATTTTGGTTTGGGAATTGATGTCACTGATCGTTATAATAGATATGCTTCAAGAAATGGAAGATTGAGGTAGGGAAGGAAAAAACCTAACAGTTAATTAGTGTGGAATAGATTGCTGGTTTTATAGTGAACTTATGCTAAGTGAACATATTTCACTGCAATTTCTGTCCGCAAAATCATCCAGTTGAAGGCAATTAAGCATTAGAAACATATTTAAAGGACAATCACATAAAATCCTCAGAGATGGGCTAATGATTAAGAATTCTGGTGTTAAATTCAAAGTGCTAGGTTTGAATCTACAGTTTGATTATGAAATCCACCGTCTGGCTTATTTCCATTGCTATACTCCATGCTTAGGTAAGCTTTTCCTTTAACCATTACAATTAAACCATTTATCTTGCTATGTGACAAAGATTCATATTATTCACATTATATGAAAAGAAGAAATATTTGATTCTTTTTTCTTTTAAGGAAATCTTTTTAAGCTGCTCTGAACTTATAGGTTTCCTTAGAGAAAAAGGTATAAACCACCTTCCCATTCCAGGTACAAACATTTCCTTGAAATCTCTTATCTCGCATGCACAGATGTGCATATTCATACATGGCATGCCAGGAACTCACTGCATTGTACCCATACACTTAGAATTTCCTTATCCCATTGTGATGCTTTTGGGGTTTTGTAATAACATGTTCACCTCAGTTAGTTAATTTCCTCTTTTTGTCTTCTTTATTTTATAGATATCTCAATGGCTACATTTTCCATATAGAAAGTTACTTTAAACCCATTCAAACCATAGCTTCAACATCTATTTTTATTACAATTCTTACTCTTTCCTCAAAAATAGCAAAAAAATAAATAATTACAAAGCAATTGTTAGCTTGCTATACAAAATTTTTATTATAAAGATTCTGCTTTTTCAGTTTCTTGGTGAAAACTTCTTTGATACGAAACCAATATTTTCCTCTTCTGATTCTGTTTTGCAGTCATATTAATTGAGCACAACTCCATGACCTTGACAAAGGGACTAAACAGGGGAATTGCCCTTGGGTATAATGAATTGACACAAGAAAAGCCACTCTGGTTGGATCTTAAATGCAACAAAGTAATTTGCTTAGAATCTCGAGAGAATGGTTCTGTGTCCTCTATTAGAACCAATTCAGCTGAATAATTGCGGTTATATAAGTGATATTGATGGTAGTGCAGATGAAGGGGATGAATAAATATGCACGTGCACACACACACACACACCACATGCATGTGATAACATTTGGTTCATCAGTGAAACATATAGTTCTTGAGTTGCTAGACACTGATAACAGCATACAATATTCAATTAATTTAGAGATACTAGAGTTTTCTTAAGTTTTCTTGTTTGCTGCTTTCTTTCTTTCCATGTGGAACAAGGATTTCATTCATTTATCATTGACAGAGATATGCCAGGTAGCAAGCTGTCAGTTTTTGCTCTTCTGCTCTTGAGCCAGACAAATGTGTTTATACTTTCTTTGAGGGCATACAACTGAAATACATAACAAAAAAATTGAATCTTCATATGGATTACAACAAAGAATTAAAGCAAAAGACTAAGGATTAGAGAAAAAGACTAAGGTAGTCAATACTTATGTTTTCCAGAACTTTAAAGAATGCATCAACTCCAAAGCACTTATGGTTTGAATGCATTTTCATAAGCAAATTACTGATTAAATTAACGATGCTAACTGCCATCATTTTCTTTTTTATTGTATTTATGAGTTTGCGTTGCATTTTCCCTCATGTAAAAATTTCCTAGATCCAAAGAAAGTACCTTTCCACACAGGCAATTTGAATTTTCTGCTCATTTTGTTGTTGTTTTACCAGTTTTCCCAAAACTGAAGCTTCAGGAGTTCTTAATCACAAGATAGGTTGATTCGAATTCAGGAATTCGATTCCTTTTGCTACAGTACTAGTCCTCTCAGAAGTCAAGCCCAAATTTTAAAATAGAACATTTACTACTCTTGTTTAGAATGAGCTCATCCTATCTTGTGCAAAGTGCAACTTTGTAGTTCTTGTTATGAAATGGAGAGAAATCTCGTTTCTGCTATGACAACTGAGACACTGTTCTGGGGGAGACTGCTGGCAAGGTACTATTTTCTTGCTCAATCATGAAAAAAGTCCCTAGTTGAGTGACTAGAACATTTGGCTAACCCAACCAACCAGCAAAATCAGTGCCAAAAATTCCTTCACGATATAGATCAACTCCAAGTAATTGTCACTGCACCAGAGGTGGAAGCCAAAACAGCTCTGATGCAGAGGAGAAAGCCATTCACTGAGAAATAAAATTTTAAGAGCCAAAATTCTAGGATAATGTTGAGTAAGGATTTAAGAAAAATTACTCAAAAGTCCTGAAATACACACAATGACAAAAAATAGGTATGCAACTGATACAGGGATTAGGACATTCTCTGTTTCTCTGAGTTTGATACTGAGATCACCTAGGTGATGGTCAGGCTATATTTTTCTCACTATTGAATAGGAAGTTGAATCTAAATAAGATAGTTGCACAAAATAGACAGGGGGAGGTTAGGAATAGTATAGGAAATGGAGAAGCCAAAGAATTTATACGTACAATCCATAGACATGAACTAAGAGGGGGGTGCAGGGCAGAGGAGGAAAAAGGGGAGACAAAAATGGGACAACTTTAATAATATAATCAATAAAATATGCTTTAAATAAAAATAATACAGTTGCAAAACTGAGACATAGGTTGAAAATTCTGGTTCCACAACCAGATGCCAATGATGAGACTTTTGATACCAATATGATTTCCCCCAAAGAAGATAACAGTATTTATTGAATCCAGTAAACTCTTGAAAAACTAGAAAAGGCATGAAGCAATAATGATGCTGATTTAATATTTTAAAGAATAACTGAGGTACATTATATTACTCTTGCATGGTGGCTGATAGTTTAACATGGGTCAAGCTCTAGTGGGATCTTACATTTGAATCTGTATTTATGTCAGAGCATAATTGCAGTTTCTGAGTTTATGGAAAGCAGCTGTGATATGGGAGACTTTCTGAGAGGCAGTGATGTTTAAAATCCACATTTGAAAATTAAAGTTGGTGAAAACTAATATTAACTTCCATATGATCACTAACCATTGCAAATCTAATGAGGTGAAAGTCCAGACACTCAAGTTATATCTCAGTTCAAATTTCCTGAGTCCAGGAATGCTCCTTATCCATACATGCTACCATATATCGACCTCTGCGTCTTTGTATATCACATAAAATCATAAAATAAATTATTCTCAAGTAAGAGTTTTATTACTTATTTTACTACTTTTTGCAGCTAAAGCGGAATATATTCATTTTGATCCAATTAAAGTGGTTCGGAGATAGAGCATACTGAAGAGAAAGAGCAAAGCAGTTTTTTAAAAAAATACATATTTTTTACCCTGGCTGTTGTGGCTCAGTTGGTTGGAGCATCATGTTCGATCCCTGGTCTGTTTCATATGATCTCAGGTCTGAGCACACCTGGGAGACAACCAGTCCATGCCTTTCTCTTGCATTGATGTTTCTCTTCCGGTCTCTCTAAAAAGCAATGAAAAAATGTCCTCAAGAGAGGATTAAAAAAATTAAAGAATATTTTTCATTAAGTGCAATAAATATGTAGCATATGCCACATACTCAATGACATGCAAGTTAGTGTTTATAATTTTTAAAGCCAAGAAACACAAATATATATGGTTTTCCTAGTGTCTTTACAAAATACAAGTAAATAAATGGAATATTCAGAAATAAGTTTATATTTACAAGTAAATATAGAATATAAAGGTATCAACATAGTAACTAGTCTGTCAACTACAGCATGTGTGTGTGTGAATGTATGAGAAAACGCAGCACTGAATTTGAATAGAAAGGACAAATTAACAAGAGAATAAATTATTGCAAAATGTCAAAGGATTTCTCCTCCTTATGTATAATCTCCCTTTAAAAAGAAAAATATATATATGGTTAGATTATGATAAGTTTCAATTATTTAACTGTCATAAAATTATGTAAATTATAAATCAAAAGCTGGAAATCAGAGGAATGACTCAGTTGCCTAGGAAGTAAGACTCTGCCTCATTGTAGCTAGTTGGATACAGTGATGTAAGAAAACAAGGATAAGACTAGGACCAACTAGCTGGGTTCAATGTTCTTTGGTCCAAACTTAAATATTTATGACAATGAATCCATCATCTGGAATAGCACAACCAGACAAGCCTTAACAGAAATGACATGCAGTTTCCCTTTCCACCAGAACTCATGTCAGAAAGCTCTGTAAATCTCATTTAATGAGCTTTGGTACCGCCTTGTGGAATACCAACCAGAGTCCTGCCAGGTGGGTGTACTCGTTAGATGGTGTATAACCCTGAGAAGGACATTAATGGCTGTTGGAGAGGTTCCATAAGCTTGATACAAAGTTCTGTGGGAAAAAATGTATGTGCTTGGCTATATAGGTAGATTAAATGTAACAGATTTCTCTGTTTATGGTAAAAACTTGCTGACAGTCAGACATGAGAAATATATAAATTTAATCTTTGGCAAATATAATTTTTAATGACTGCTTTTTAAACAACTAAATTAGGCTTACCTCTGATGATTTGAGAGTACAATAAAAATAGAAATAATAGTAGATGAAGTTGTGCCTGTATTTGATATGTAAAACAGAATCTGACTTGAATCCAAATTTTATCACATTAAATGTGAATTTAATCCATTGTAAAAATGCATGCTATGTATATTAATATTATGCCTATAGTACATTCCTTGGTACCATAATTATTTTTGCCTTCTATAAATCAACTTATACTTATTCACAATGCATTCAATATAGTAAAATGCAGGAAGTGGTTTTTTTTTTCCAGATCCTAATTTTAATATGTACACTATGAGGTCAATTTTTAGGCCTTTGCTAAAAAAATTGAGTGGGAAAATTTTACTATAATACTAATAATTTTAATACTGATCATTTTCATTTTATTTATTGATGTCTTAAAATCAGTGGTCCAGCAGATTGATAAATGCTCTGTCTGCAGTATTTTTTTTAATCCTTACCATAGCCTTTTATGGAAGGAATGGGTTTTTAACTTTCATTTTTGCAGATGAAGAAACCAAGGTTTTGGCAGATAAATTATTTTTTCTAAGATCTTACAGATGGTAAATGGTGGAATTATAATTCATACCCTGATCCGTGTGCCTCCAGGGTTCAAGCACTTCTTATCATGTCACACCCGAGCCTCTCATCACAGCTAACCTATGACATAATATACATGGCAGGAAATCTTTAGCAAAAATTGTGCAGCGTTACCTAATAGTTCTGATAATTTGGAGGAGTTTTATATGTGTTCAGTATAAATCAAATCATAAGTATTTGCTTACTTTACATAACCTCTTTGCACTGAATTGTTTAACTTTTCTCTTTTTTTTCCAGTTTTATTTTAATGATTGTTCAAGTACAGTTTTCTCCCCTTTACTCCCAATCAAGCCC